>JAOTRH010049574.1:0-19467 GCA_034768845.1 Heliamphora exappendiculata | reverse complement strand
AAAGTTAATAAAGATGTATTTTCTGGATCACCGAGCATGTATATATTTTATTTTGGCGTTGGTTTGTCTCCCAACAAGATCATCCCACACGCGAAAATACAATCATGGGGTCTCATGTTGATCATGGGGTTTGCAAATTCTATTCCTGCATCAAGCATCTTTCCGCCAACATTGTCAAAGTAAATATTGATGCCATCGGGAAAGTACCTGGTAAAAAAATTAAACAGTGACGCTGATAATGATTAGACGTATATTGACATTAGGAAATTGAGTTTGAAAAACACATTCTACCAAAAAAGACTACTCCATCTAATTCTATAGTTGTGTTTGCATGTTGGACTAATGGAGGGATTTTTGAATGAAAACAAAAAAAGAAATGGAAAAAGGTGTCCAAACATATCCAAATTTATCCCCATCTTTTCCATACCTATTTTTTCCCATCACAAATCTCTCCATAAATACAAGACCCACAAATACAAGACTTAAAAGACTTTCTTAATCAGGCTTGTAATCAGACAAAAATTTCTATAAAAGAAATATAACAAAGCTAATTAAAAAGAGCTCAGTTTTTGGCATCATATATTTGATATAAGGTACGTAAAGTCATAAGAATTCCATGTTTTATTCGTCAAGACATATCCTTGAACAGGTCGTCTACATATCAACATACTCAAGCTCTAAAGCTTCATGGTGCTATTAATTGTTTCTCTAAAAAAAATGTAAAACTCACCTTTTCAAAACTGCAACTAAGTCTGGCTCCTCTTTATAGTTAAAAGCCTTGTCAAACCCAAGTTTATTCTTCAACAAATCAAC
The DNA here is from genome assembly GCA_034768845.1 of Heliamphora exappendiculata. Classification (NCBI taxonomy): domain Eukaryota; kingdom Viridiplantae; phylum Streptophyta; class Magnoliopsida; order Ericales; family Sarraceniaceae; genus Heliamphora; species Heliamphora exappendiculata. Next base: position 18,654 of record JAOTRH010049574.1, on the reverse strand, counting down.
CTGAAGATGAAGGGTGATAAAAGAAAGAAACAAAAGCAAAAAGAGAGAATAAAGCAAGTGAGGGACAAATTGATCAATGCCTGCTCTAGTCCAACTTATCTATTCATTGTGTATAATTACTTAATTAGCAACACTTTGGCAAACACACTCAATGACATCTGATGATATAATACCAAAAAATATCAACTATACAACAACAAATAATATCAAGTGTGCGGACATATAGAGAGAGAGAGAGAGAGCAATGCATTTTCAGTAGACAAATAAAAAGATTAATATGTTTAAATCAACATTAGTTTTGGTCAGTAAATGTGAAATATGCAAAATATGTACTTTCAAATTCTTCTGAAAAATGCCAAGGAAATGGTGCAAGATCATATATTTTGAGAAAACGTACAAAATTGTTCTGATTCTATTAGCAACAACCAACTAATTAGTGACTTTAGCATGAATAATGAGCATGTGAAGGGTACTCACCTTTTCTTTGGTTCCAGCACTTCAACAACATAACAGCCTAATAACTTTGCAAATTGCCCAAGAAGTTGACCAACAGCTCCAGATGCAGCTGAAATGAAAACATACTCTCCTTTCTTAGGAGAGCATACCTCATAAAAACCTGCATAGACAGTCATACCAGGCATACCTACAAAGTAAAAATTCAAAGTAACCAGTAAACAGTAAAAATTCAAAGTAACCAGTAAACAGTAAAAATTCAAAGTAACCAGGTGAACGTCCAATGTAAGTCGATACAGGAAAAGACAAATGCTTTGCATATTATAGATGAAAGAACTATAACAAAGTAATCCGAGAACTCTTGATTGGATGAATCTTTAACAATATGCTTCATTAATCGTCTAACTTAGCCTACAAAGCTATATATTTAGAAAGGACAAAGTGATATGAAGTCAAAACTTATCTTCCTTGAACATGCACGAAAAGTGGTAAACAAGATTTTGAATAGGTGATTATACTTTTGCAATCTAACATGATGATGTCACAACCATTCCGGCTGCATGCTGTCCATAAACCATCACAAGGATTACATTACTCTACCAGTTTGCAAGTTCTGCATTATAGTCTAGAATTTCTTTTGGCAAGAAATCAGTCGCAAACTAATGCGAGTATGGATGACAAAATTAGCATATTTATCAATCACATTATTTGCATAAGATCCATCTTCAGATCACTTGCATCTCATGGTGCAACTCCTCTTTCTTGAAATGAGCTTAACAAGTGAACTACCAGACATGCAAAAATAAGTGATCAAATACAAGCTCAAGGGGATAGGATGTGTTGTTTAGATTAGGTTTAGTATTAGTCTAATTTGTGAAAACTTCCAGTCCTAAAATAAGAAAGGGTACTATTCTCAGTCTAAGATTACAGGCACCTTCTTCTTCTTCTTTTTCTTCTTCTTCTTCTTCTTCTTGCTGAATAAAAATCCTACATCTCTAACATCTCTTATTCCAGATGAAAACCACTTTCAAAATTAGATTCTTATCCCAAGTTAAACATTTGCCCAAAGTGATTTTTTGTTAGCTTGATTCACTTAAATGAAGAACTGTTCAACCAGAGAAAACCAAAATCCTGAGCATTTTTAAAAACTTTTCTTCAGGTGGTATTGAAGTAGGAAAAATATTTGAAAAAATCCCCTTATAGTATTAGGATGGAGTATGTTGAAATTATTAGTATGCCCACCTAATGTTTTTAAAATATTTATTATCCTACTCTCAAAGTTTCTTTCAATGAAAGAATTAAGGTTTAATCATCATCTAATTAATTTTTTAAAATCCCACACTCATCCATGTTTAGGGTAGTGTGACGATGGCGGTGGATGTAGGGTGGTGGTGGTGGTGGTGGTGGTGGTGATGGCAATTTTTTTCTTTTTGATCGGCAAAGAGAAATTCATTAGAATACCTACCATGGATAGCATCCAACTCAAAAAAGAAATCAGATGCTTCATGCATGCTAGGATAAAGGAAGTATACAAGAGCATGGATAGCCAGCAGCCAGCCCAAAGCAAGAAAAACTAAGAAAGAGAACAAACAACCCCCCACCTCAACGACGCGAGGCAAGCAACCCCCAGCCTTCCCTTCCCCTGCCAAAGCCCAGAAAGAGAACAAACAAGGCTGATATCCAAAATTTCTTCCTGAAGCCTCTGAACTTCATCCTAAACCACCATATTACCCAACCAATAAAGATCCTGGGGTAGACCCATTTGATCCCCCACCAATGAAGCATAAATCCCTAACTTTCCAGGCATATTTGCATAGCAGCAGCATGTGATCTATGCCCTCTACCTCTATTTCCCAGCTCCCACATAGGATTGAAGCATTAGAGGGGATTAAACTCCATCTTGCCTGCAGATCCCTTGTAGGCACCCATCTTAACATAGCTAACCATATGAATACTTGGGCCTTTAGTAGGACAAAAGGAATCCATTTGATTGTAGCACTCTAGGGAACCAGATCCCACTCCACACACGGATAAAAGGCCACCTGATGCCCCTACAAAGTTGGACACCACCCAGACACAGACTGTTGGGAAATAATATATTTTAGGAAATTAGGATCTCGTTAATTATGAGTTGATTACTGAAATCAACATATTAGAAAATTGAAATTTTATTAATTGTGATTTGATTTTCAAATTATTTCTTTCCTTTTCTATAACCCTTTTTTATCATTATAAATATATAGCCATATCTCTTTGAAGGTAAGTCAAAATTATTGAATTATATTATTCTACTTGGTATCAGAGCCAAAATATGAAGAAAAAAAGAAAAAAAAATTGTCCAGAAACCCTAACCGTCGTTACAGCTTTCCCTCACTTTTGTTGCCAATATTCCTTCACCAGTATCGCGAATTTGTCACTAGCATGCCGTCACCGTTGAAGTTTTTGCTGCCGTCGTTGGTTTTCCCTCACCACCACCACTGCTGATCTTTGTTTACCTCCGCTGGTCTTTATTTTTCTTTTCTACGCAAACGTCACTGTTCCTTCTCTTCCCCGCCGTTGTTGGTTGCGAGTTCCAAGTCGCTGTGTTTCCTTGGTATTGGTATATCATTAAAATCTTAATATATCACATTGTTGGATTTGACTGTGCACTTTTTGAGAAATTATTACTCTTTTGTTCTTATTCTTGGTTTTGGGGGCTACCGATGTTTCCGTAGAATTGTTCTTATTTTTTGCGGCTACCGATATTGTTCCAGTAGAATTTTTTGTTTTTAGGGACTACCAATGTTGTTCCGATAACATTGTTCTCGTTTTTGGGGGCTACAATGTTCCCGTAACATTGTTCTTGTTTTGGGGGGGGGGGGGAAGCTATCGTTGTTCTAATAGCATTGTTCTTTTTTAGGGGGGCTACCGATATTGTTCCAGTAGCACTGTTCTTACTTTTAGGGGATACCGGTGTTCCAGTAGTATTGTTCTTGTTTTGAAAGGTTACCGATGTTATTTCGGTAGCATTGTTCTTGCCTTTGGGGGCTACCGATGTTTCGGTCGCATTGTTCTTATTTTTGGTGGCTATCGTTGTTGTTCCGGTAGCGTCGTTCTAAAATCTTGTTGGTTTTTGATAACTAAAAAGCCACCTCTGAAAACTAATCCTAAGGATGTCCAATGCCATCTCTGCTCAAGTCTTCAATTGTCAAATTGAGTTTGATTGATACATTTGTCTAAACTTGAGGGGAATGTGTTGGAAATAATATATTTTAGGAGATTAAAATCTCGTTAATCATAGGTTGATTACTGGAATCAACATATTAGGAAATTAGGATTTTATTAATTGTGATTTGATTTGCAAATTATTTTCTTCATTTTCTGTAATCTTTTTTTATCATTATAAATATATAGCTATACCTCTTTGAAGATAAACCAAAATTATTGAATTATATTATTCTACTCAGACCACATTACCCCATACTGATTTAAATATCCATAGATCTGCTTCTGGCCAATATATATCTTGAATCAAAATGATGTTGATATATCTACTATGTCTAAGCTTTTTACCGTTCTACTTATTTATGCCCTTCCCAGCCCCCTTGCATTCCATGACATGATCTTCACCTCTGCCTTTAGATCTAGAATCCTGGCATGCTCCCTTGGTTATTCTTCATCTATGAGTGGCTTTATCCTCTCTATTCATTCACCAGACCTTCCTCATGAACTTCCATTTCCATTAGCTTTTCCATGATTTGTTCCTCCTCTAACCCAAAGTTCAGGCCCATCATTTTGTCAGTTTCAATCACTATGGCAGCTTCCTTTCTGGTTTGATTGTTATGATTTTGGGTGTCTTGTTTTGACAGGTAGCAACAATGGCGATATTAATGGCGGTGGCGATGGTAATGGTGTAAAGAGAGGTAATGGTAGTGGTAGTGGGGTGGTGGAAAATTGATGATAGTGGTTCAGGAGTGATAGTAGTTGTGCTGGCATGATAATAGTAGTGTTGTAGTGATGTCTTATTAGGTATAAAAATCGTTTTCAACATTTAAAAAATAGAAAATGTTTCTTTTTGCAATAAGTAACTCATTTTTTCATTAACTTTTAACCATTGAGAAGATTGTTCATAATCCAAAATAGATCTTGAGAGGTGTCTTTAGTTTCGAATAGTTGATTAATCCTGGACATTACTAGATGTTTTAGGCACAATTATGATAGACTGATAAATTAGATTTTTATAATTGCTTCTCCTCCTAAATTTATATACTAAATTTCATTCAAATTGTGTTTTAAGTGTTGTAATATGATCCATTTTAGTTGAAATCAACTTGTGTTGATAGTGCTTTTAGGCCCCGGTCATAGCTAATTCCTTCAAATTTCAAAATAGTTCCTAGAATGATAATGCTCGGCCCAAATGACCCCTTTTGACCAAGTGGTCTTTGACCCAATGGTATAGATGTTACCCACCCAAATGAGAGGTTGAGATTTCAAACATTGCTAAGTACAAGGTGTGGGAATTGTGAGTGTGTGAGTATTTACTGATAAAAAATTTAAAAAAAATTGACCCCTTAGTCAATCTTGTTTTGTATGATAGTGAAAAGAAGAAAGTTTTAATTCTTTCAAGTTTTAAGCTGGCTTTTTTATAAAAAGCTGGTGATGTAGAACAAGTAGCTGAGACATTTTTAGAGCAATTGAGCCGGGAAAAGTCAAAAAAGAAATCGGGAGATTGATTAAGATTTATTTTTACAATTTTCCATTTAGAAATTATTTCTTTTTTAGAATTTTCCATTTTAGTGCTGCCTATTTTGGCACGTTTATCTTTCCTTAGTCATGCTGTTAATTTTTAGTTTCTTTTAATGTTAATTTTGGTAGACAAAAATAGCCTAAATTGCTACTTTTCTTTTAGGATTTATTCTCCTACTAAAATTAGAAACTTTCTACTAGTATAAATAAAGGTGTAAGCCTCAGGGTTCATCATTTTATTCATCAATACTATTCAGAGTCTCTCACTTCCTTGAGGATTCAAGGTCTTACTCTTGGATTCAAATGTTTATCTCGATTTCTAGAACGCTATCTAGCTTTGTGATATTTCGCTGCGTTAAGTGGTATCAGAGTAAGGATTCGCCTAGCTTAATGGCACAAAAGGAAGCAAATAGCACAAACTCTATTGACGGTGATCATGGGATCGATACCTTGTGGGAGCATTAGAGAGACAACAACAACAATTGAATGAGATTCGAGAACTGCTTGTTGGGTTGCAACTTAATGACAGGCCACCAGCGGTTGATCGGGAGCACGCCGAGGGATTTGCCCAAGGACGGCCTGTTAACTGAAGGCCAACGTGTTCTCCAAAAGGGATTTGCCGAAGGCCAATATGTTCTCCAAAATGGAGATTATCAACTAAGGAGGCAACAACAATGGGTCCATAATTATTGACTGAAAGTAGATATTCCCCAGTTTAATGGGAATTTATATACTGAGGATTTCTTTGACTGGCTCTCGGAAATCAAACGGTTCTTCAAAATGATGGAGGTTCCCGAGTCAAAAATGATAAGACGTGTCGCATATAAGTTGAAAAGTGGCGTTGCGGTATGGTGGGACCAATTGCAAAGGAATAGATAACGGCAAGGGAAGACACCCATTAAAACCTGGCGTAAATGAAGCAGCTCCTTATGGACAGATTACTTCCACCGGATTATAGGCAACATTTATTTCCAATTAAACCAAAATTGTTTGCAGGGTTCCAAATCGGTGTTTGATTATACGGCAGAATTTTCTCAACTTTCATATCGCAGCAATCTAAATGAGACTGAAGGTCAACAAGTAGCCAAATACTTAAACGGGTTGAAGCCATCCATTCGGGAGAAGATTGGACTGCAAGTCTTATGGTCCGTAGATTGGGTTGCAAATCTTACGAACCGTAGAGGCTCATAACATGGCTCTCAAAGCCGAACAGTTGGAGCGAAAGCCAGCATATTCAGGGTATCGCCGGAACCTTACTGACTCTACTTTTCCTACTTCTGCTACTTCTGAAAAAGGAAAATGTATACATTCCACAATTCCAACAAACCAACCAAGAGGTGTTAATCAGGCTATCAACCAAACCCCATCCATCTCGATATAGTATTGGCTGGATTAAGAAGCACCCAACGATAAAGGTAACTGAAATTTGTTAAGAACCTATTTCAATTTAAAAGTGTTACAAGGCAGAAGTTAATTGTGACGTAGTCGATATAGATACAAGTCATGTGTTGTTGGGTAAACCATGGCAGTTCAATGTGGATGTTACTTATAGGGGGCTGGACAACACCTACTATTTTACTTGGAGAACCCATAAGGTTTCTATGGGTCCTTCAAATCAGAAAGTGTTTGTTAAGCGGCCTAAAGTAGAGGGGCAATCATTTCTAGCTATAACCAGTTCAGAAGCAGAATTTGTGACAGACGTAAAGGCTTCACAAGAAGTCTATACTATGGTGGTTAAGAAGTTGATTATAGAAGAGAAAGAAAGGCCAACCATCTCAATTCCGAAGAAAATACAAACGTTTTTGGGAGAATTCAAGGAACTCATTGATGTTGACCTGTCGAATGAACTGCCTCCTATAAGGGATATACAACATTAGATTGATTTTGTGCTTAGAGCAAGTCTACCGAATTTGCCACATTACCAAATGAGTCCAAAAGGAAACAAGATTTTGAGAGAAAAAGTTAAAGAGTTATTGTAAAAGGGCATATTCGTTAGAGCCTTAGTCCATGCGCCGTTCCTGCCTTACTGACACCAAAGAAAGATGGGAATTGGAGGATGTGCATAGACAGCAGGACTATCAACAAAATCCTATCAAATATAGGTTTTCGATTCCTCGCTTGGATGATATGCTTGAAAGGTCGGAATGGTTTTCAAAAATTAATCTACGAAGTGGTTATCATCAGATTCGTATTAGATCGGGAGACGAGTAGAAGGCAACATTCAAAACTAAGGATGGCCTGTATGAGTGATTGATTCCGCCATTCGGCCTTTCTAATGCTCCTAGTACTTTCATGAGAGTTATGAATCAAGTACTGAAACCTTTGTTCTGAAAATTTATAGTCGTCTATTTTGATGAGATCCTAATCTACAGTAAATCTGAGGAGCATGTGGAGCATTTGTGACGAGTCTGGTTGATCCCGCAGGAAAATAAGCTGTGCTTTAAAGCATTCGGAACACCACTTGATACATAGGGAGTTTGTGCTTTATACCACCCATCAGGCTTTGAGATTTATTACCAGCCAAAAGCATCTGGACAGTATGCATATTCAATGGTCTACCTTCCTTCAGAAATTTCCTTTCACCATTTGGCACAAGTCAAGGGTTCTGAATCGAGTTGCAAATGCATTGAGCGGCCGAGCTAATTACTAGTAACCTTGGCCCATGAGGTTGTGGGCTTTGAATTCTTGAAGAAGTTGTAGTGTTGTACGGGGATGATGCAGATTTCACAGAGATCTGGGCTAAGTGTATTGAGAAGCAGCAGCCTGTTAGTGATTTTCATATAACTAATGAGTATCTATTTTGAGGTAATCGACTTTACATTCCTGAAACTTCACTACGAGAAACGTTAATTTGAGACCTACATAGTGGAGGATTAAGTGGGCACCTAGGAAGAGACAAGACTTTTGCAAACTTGGCGAAGCGGTACTTCTGGCTTCAGTTAAAGAGAGATGTTGGCAATTTTGTAAGAAAGTGTTATATGCGTCAGGTATCTAAAGGTCAGTCTCAAAATACTAGTCTTTATATGCCTTTACCTGTTCCTCACAATATTTGGGAGGATTTGTCCATGGATCTTTTGTTGGGCCTTCTTCGTACCCAACGAGGAGTCAATTTTGTGTTTGTGATTGTTGACAGGTTTTCGAAGATGGCTCACTTTATTCCTTGTCGGAAGACGTTAGACGCCTCACATATAGTCTGATTGTTCTTTCGGGAGGTAGTCCGCTTATATGGAGTTCCTCAGTCGATTGCATTTGATCAAGACGTGAAGTTCCTTAGCCATATTTAGGTGATCTTGTGGAAAATGTTTGACACGTCACTAAACTGCAGCTCGATAGCACAACCCCAAACGGATGGTGAAATAGAGATTACCAGTCGAACTCTGGGTAATTTAATTCACAGCATCTGTGGGGATAAGCTGAAGCAATGGGATTATGCTCTACCACAAGTCGAGTTTTCCTATAATAGTGTCATTCACAATGCCACTGGGAAATCACCTTTCTCTTTAATACACGTGACACCTCTGAGACATGCAGTGAATCTAGTTCGACTACCACGACCCCAAAAGCGAGTGTTGCTGCCGAGACCATGGCTAAGCAAGCTCAACCACTGTAGGAAGCGGTAAAACAAAAGTTGGAAGAAACCAACGCCAAGTATAAAGAAGTAGCCGATAAACGCAGACGCACCAAAGTATTAATGGAAGGAGATTCAGTGATAGTGTTTTTGCGCAAGGCAAGGTTTCCAGTAGGAACTTATAATAAGATGAAGCCTAAAAAGTATGGTTCGTACAAAGTATTGACAAAAATTAGTAACAATGCCTATGTGATTGATCTGCCTGAGAACATGAAGATTTTCAAGTCCTTCAACGTTGCTCATCTATTTGAGCATCACGTAGAGGGCGCTCTATCCAAATTTGCACTCGAGGTCGAGTTCTCTCCAAGTATAAGGGACTAATGTAGAACAAGTGGCTAAAACATTTTTAAAGCAATTGAGTCGACAAAAAAAAAAGTCGAGAGACTAATTAAGATATGTTTTTAGAATTTTCCATTTAGAAATTATTTTCTTTTTAGAATTTTCCATTTGTGCCGCAAGTTTTGGCACGTCAATCTTTCCCTAGTCATGCTGCTAATTTTTAATTTCCTTTAATGTTAGTTTTAGTGAACAAGAATAGCCTAAATTGCTACTTTTCTATTAGTGTTTATTTTCCTACCATAATTAGAATCTTTCTACTAGTATAAATAAAGATATAAGCCTAAGAGTTCATCATTCTATTCATCAATAATATTCAAAGTCTCTCTCTCTTCCCTGAGAATTCAAGGTCTTGCTCGTGGATTCAACTAATAATCTCGTTTGCTAGAACGCTATCTAGCTAAGTTGATTTTTTTAATACAAAAATCAGCTTTTAAGTTATACCGTTTGGTTTCTCTAAAAAACAAACTAACTTTTTTCATTTCTTTTTTCAAGAATAAAAGCATATATATCCCAACACACTCACTTTTTATGTGAGTAAAATGACTATAATACTCTCAATTAAAAAGTCAACTGTACTCTCAATAATAAAAAAAATCGTGATAATATCCCAAATACTACAACTTTAAAAAAGAGTACAAGTATATTAGACATTTTAAGAAAAAAGAAAAAGCTATATCCTAAAAAAATTTATCCCAAACACTTTAACTTGTTTTTTCCCCTCTTTTTTCTAAAAATGTTGTCTCTTTAAAATCAAATTTTTTAGACATCCCAAACAAGGTTTAAGCGAACTACTTATTTTGGCCTGCAGTAAGGCAGCATGAAGACAGAAAATTAAATAAACTTACCAAGGATTCCTGTATAATAAGAAAGAGGCACATCTGTATTTTCAATTTTAAGAAGTGTTTCTGGCGCTGTAATGAGACTATACTCTTCCCAACCAGTATTTCCCCAAACCAAGTCACCTTTCTTGAATTTTGGATGTCCAGAATCCAAAACTCTAGCCACTCCACATCCAGTTATAGGCTGCACAACATCAATAACAAAAGTTACTGACTCAAACTTATGATTGTAGTTATAAAAATCAAACTGGGGATTATACAGTATACACTATTGAGATATATTTCCTACAATGTAAATGTATTTATTGTAACTACTTTTGTACAACTGTCAATATAGTTTCTTTGTTGTAATAGTCAGTTAGTTAGAGCTGAACTGAAAGTTTTAGTCTATATATACATTGCTGTAACCGAGACTTGGAGATTAAGAAATATATCTTTCATTGTGCAGAACTACTTTCTCTCTCTTCTCCTTTGTTCTCTGTTTCTTCTTTCTTGATCTCTCTTGTTTACAACATTCAATCATGGTATTAGAGCTATGAAGACCATTTAACCATGGCATCCACTCAATCAAACACTCCTTTACTAACCTCTGATGGATCCTTTTTTAAATCAAAAACTACGCTTCCAAATCCACTCATTCTTCTCTCCAATATCTCTAATCTGGTCTCTGTAAAACTCGATGCAACAAATTTTGTGGTGTGGAAATATCAAATAACTTCTGTTTTGAAAGCTTATGACTTACTTGGCTATGTCGATGGAAGCATTTTATGTCCAGAGAGGTACATGTGATAGCAACGGAGTGGCAACTCAAGAACACAATCCAGAGTTCCATCACTGGACTGCTACAGATCAAGCTTTACTTACCATCATCAACTCCACACTTTCAGCTTTAGCAATCTCTTTAGTTGTGGGACAAGTCTCAGCGCGCGAGGCTTGGAATACTCTTGAACGACGATTCTCCTCACTTATGAGAACTCATATTCTAAATCTCAAGACTGAACTTCATAATATCAAGAAAGGTACTGATTCTGTTACAACTTTTCTTCAGCGCATCAAAGAAATTAAAGACAAACTCTCCTCAGTTTGTGTGCCGATTGAAGATGAAGAACTTCTCCATATTGTCTTGCGAGGATTACCTCCAGAGTTTGGTCCTTTTTGTTATGCAATACGAACTCGTAATGATCCTATTTCTTTTGACAATCTTCACTCTATGCTACATTCCGAAGAATTATCTCTCAAAGGCATGTCCGATTCGATGCATCTCATGGCTATGACTGCTATTTCTAACCGATCGCATCAAAATTCTTCTGATCGTCCACATCCGACATCCTCTTATCGCGGACGGGAGCGATCGGTTAACTCTAGAGGTAGATCTGGCATAATACAGTCGTAGAACTTCACTTCTTCGACATCTTCGTTTCAATCGTCTTCACCAAATGCAGGAACCGTGTACACTAAACCAATTTGCCAAATCTGTGACAAGATTGGTCATACTGCCCTTGATTGCTACAATCGCATGAACTATTCTTATCAAGGTCGGCATCCTCCGGCCAAATTAGCTGCTATGGCTGCCTCGCTGACTTCGTCTCCTTCACCGTCTTCTCCGTCTACAAATGATTTCTGGATTGCCGACTCTGGTGCTACAAATCACATAACACCGGATCTCTCCAATCTCTCTCTCAATCACGATTTTGTTGGCACTGATCACGTTTCTATTGGTAATGGCCAAGGTTTGTCCATTTCTCATATTGGCACATCTTCTTTATCTACGAACTCTCACACATTCACTCTTCGTGATGTTCTTAGGGTTCCTGCTATTTCCTCTAAACTTCTATCTGTTCATCAATTGTGCAAAGATAATCATTGCACTTTCTTTTTTGACGCTGATCACTTTGTGATCCAGGACAAATACTCGAGGAGAGTGCTCTTCAGAGGCCCCAGTAGCAATGGTTTATATCCCATCCCTGCCTCTGGTTCCTCTAGTTCTTCCTCAATAACAGCCCCTGTTGCTCCATCCCCTACATTTCATCCCTCTATATCTCACCGCCTATTCCCTATTGCTGCTAATGTTGGTGCTACTGTTGGTGCTAATGTTGGTGCTCCTGTTGGTGCTCGTGTTTCGTATCAGCTGTGGCACGATCGCTTAGGCCACCCACATAATTCTGTTTTGCATGCTATTTTTCACGTTTTTCCCCCCAATGTATCCTTACCAAGAATAATATCTCTGTTCTTTGTGAACATTGCCTTCATGGCAAGATGTGTCAGTTGCCATTTGTGGTTTCTACTACTAGGTCTTCTGTTACCTTACAGTTGGTTCATAGTGATGTTTGGGGCCCTGCTCCCTTATTGTCTGTTGATGGCTTTCGCTTCTATGTTTCTTTTATTGATGATTTCTCTCGCTTTACTTGGTTGTTTCCTATTAAACATAAATCTCGGGTGTTCTCCACCTTTTGTCATTTCAAAGCTTACGCTGAAAATCAGTTTAATGCCAAAATTAAGACCCTTAGAACTAATTGTGGTGGTGAATATCTTAGTAACCAATTTCAATCCTTCTTGTCCACTCATGGTATAGTGCATCAACTTTCTTGCCCCTATACACCTCAACAAAATGGCGTTGTTAAACATAAGCACCGTCGCATTGTAGAAACTGCCATCAGCCTTATGTCTAAAGCATCTGTCCCTTTACAGTTTTGGTACTTGGCTTTTGCCGTAGTTGTCCATCTTATCAATTTCACGCCCACTCCTTTTCTCCATAAATCCTCTCCTTATGCGCTCCTATTTGGTCGTCCTCCTGATTACTCCTCACAAATTGCAACACAAAACTTCATGTGTTTTTTTGGGATATAAATGTGGTACTAAAGGTTATCTTTGTTATGAGCCTGACACACAAATGGTTTACCTCTCGTAGTGTTGTTTTTTACGAGTCTTCTTTTCCTTTTGCTTCCTCAGTCTCCTCTGTTTCTTCTCCTTCCCTTTCTCATCAGTGGCTTTCTCCTCTCTTATATTTAGACTCCTGCTCTTTTCCTTCCATCTTGGGTCCTCCAACACCTTCTGCACCCATTTCCATTCCCCCACCTTCTCTACCTCACATTGCTTCTCCTGCTCCTATCTCTCCACTTCCCCAATCTCCTGTCTTTCCCACTGTTTCTCCCCAATCTTCCCCACCTTCAATATCCACAGTTTCCCCCAGTTTTTCACCTTTGGCTCCTGTATCTTCCCCTTCTCCACTTCCCACAGCTTCTCCGTCGTCTCCCACAGCTCTTCCACCTCCTCTTCCTTGTCCTCCTCCTGTCTCTAATTCCCACCACATGCGAACTCGATCTAAGTCTGGCATTTATAAACCTAAAACCTGCTATCACTCCTCTCTTACTCCTATTGTTGACCACGAACCTTCAAATTTCTCCACTGCCTACAAACATGAGGTATGGCGCAAGGCCATGTCCGATGAGTTTTCGACCCTTCAACGTCAGGGCACTTGGACTCTAGTTCCACCTTCCTCCCATCAAAATGTGGTTGTAAGTGGGTTTTCAAACTCAAACATCATCCTAACGGCACTATAGCACGCCATAAGGCTCGTCTTGTCACTAAAGGTTTTCATTAGGAGGCCGGTATTGACTATAATGAGACCTTTAATCCTGTTGTTAAACACACTACTGTTCGTCTTGTTCTTTCCCTTGCTGCTCATTTTGGTTGGCCTCTTAAACAATTAGACTTGAGTAATGCCTTTCTTCATGATTTTCTTAAAGAAGATGTTTTTGTCTCAACCACAAGGTTTTGTTGTCCCTCTTCATCCGCATTTTGTTTGCAAATTGCAAAAATCTCTCTATGGGCTTAAACAAGCTCCTCGAGCTTGGTTTGAACGGTTCACATCTCATTTACTTACCTTGGGTTTTCTTGAGTCTAAAGCTGATTCTTCTTTGTCCGTGTTTACCCATGGTTCCTCTAAAATCTTCTTACTTCTTTATGTTGATTATATCATTTTAACTGGTAATGACACTCTTCTTATATGTCTCAGCTTGTTCAACAGCTTGCCTCTGAATTTGAAATTAAAGATCTTGGTCGTTTACATTACTTCCTTGGTTTGCAAATCACGTATACTCCTACTGGTCTTTTTGTTCATCAATGCAAATATGCCGCTGATCTTCTATGTAAACACTCCATGCATGAATGTAAACCTTGTAAGACACCTTGTCCTTCTGGGCTCAAATTAGCTACCAATGATGGTTTATTACTCTCTGATCCTACTTCATTCCGTAATATTGTCGTGGCGCTTCAATACCTCACTTTTACTCGGCCCGATCTCGCCTTTTCTGTTAATTCTGTTTGCCAATTCATGCATGCTCCTACTGATGTTTATTTTGCTGCCGTTAAGCGCATCTTACGCTATCTCAAGGGCACGGTCGATCATGGCATTTTGTTTAAGCGCGGTGCTCTATCCTTGCATGCTTATACTGACGCGGATTGGGCTGGTGATCCATCTAATCGCCGGTCTGTTTCTGGTGCTTGTATTTTTTTGGGCACTAATCCTATTTCTTGGAGTGCTAAGAAACAACTTACAGTTGCTCGGTCTTCCACCGAGGCTGAATATCGTGCCTTAGCCACCACTGTTGCTGAGCTAGCCTGGATTCGCATGGTTCTTCTTGATTTAGGCATTTTTCTCTCTTCCCCTCCTCAACTCTGGTGTGATAATGTTTCGGCACTTGCATTGGCTTCCAATCCCGTCTTCCATGCTCGCACCACGCACATTGAAATTGATTATCATTTTGTACGGGAACGGGTTGTTCGCAAAGACCTTGAGGTCAAATTTGTTTGTGGTGAAGATCAACTTGCCGACCTCTTTACCAAGGAGCTGTCATCTTCTCGCTTCACCAAGCTTCGGGCCAAACTAATGTCTTCTTTGGTTCCATTAGTTTGAGGGGGTGTATTAAGATATATTTCCTACAATGTAAATGTATTTACTGTAACTATTTTTGTACAACTGTCAATATAGTTTCTTTGTTGTAATAGTCAGTTAGTTAGAGCTGAACTGAAAGTTTTAATATATATATATTGCTGTAACCAAGACTTGAAGATTAAAAAATATATCTTTCATTGTGCAGAACTACTTTATCTCTCTTCTCCTTTGTTCTCTGTTTCTTCTTTCCTGATCTCTCTTGTTTACAACATTCAATCATACACAACATTTGTGATGATTCCCTAAAATTTAAAAATCATGAGGTTATAATTACAACAGTTATGAAATTCCCCAATTTTCAACAGCCTTTGGATGTATTGATTTCTCCACTTCTACTCCAATCCAACTATTCATATCATCTATCAAATAATAATATTAAACAAACATCAAGCATTGGGATCATGAAAAAGTCTGTTTAGATTAATATCCAAAATTCAACCAACAGACTAATATAGATCAATACAGTTGAAATTTTCTCCATAACTTATATTTTCCATAGCACTCTGTATCTTGCCCCAAACCCCTGCGGAAGATACAAATGCACAAGTACAACCAGGATATATATATGTATATATATATATATAGTAAGGGAAAAAACATAGTAGCCAAACCCAACACATTTTTGTTTTGTTGTCGAAAAAAAAAAATCTCTCGAACTTTACTCTTATTTCTCCTATCACATCTAACTTGGGCTTTAGAAATCCATATGGAGACTTGTTTTGTAAGAACTTAGGATTGGAAGCACGGTGGGGCTTTTTGTTTTTTGGGACTTTCAGTTAAAGGTCCAAAAAAATAAGTTTTAACGCGCAACGTCCACCAACAAAATTTTTAATGCGCGAGTTCTAATCGCCTACGACACAGATAAATTTAACATAAACAGATAAATTTATATGTAATGCATACAGATAAATTTATCTGTCGTCTTATTTTATACAAAACTAATAAATTTATCTGTATTCTTTATACAGATAAATTTATTTGTGTATTTTCAAAACATGTATCAAGTATACAGATAAATTTATCTGTTTTGTATAAATAAGTAGACAGATAAATTTATCTATAGAAAGAAAACTGTGTCTTTTCAAAACACGTATAAAGTATACAGATAAATTTATCTGCATGCTTATTTATGCAAAATAGATAAATTTATCTGTGTGCCTTTTCAAAACACGTATAAAGCACACAGATAAATTTATTTGTATGTTTATTTATGCAAGACAGATAAATTTATCTGTGTACTTTATACATATTTTGAAAATGCACAGATAAATTTATCTCTTATAGGGTCCAATTAGATTTCGTGCGTTAAAACTGAATCTCACGCGTTAAAAATTTTGTTGATGGATGAAAAACAAAATCGTCGCTATTTTAAGGACCTAAGACTAATTTTTTATTTATTTATTTTTTTTATCAGCAAATACTCATGCACCCACAACTCCCACACTTTGTACTTAGCAAGGTTTGAATTTTCAACCTCCCACTTGAAAATGTAACACCTATACTATTAGTCCAAAGACCACTTGGTGAAGCACGGTGGGGTTGCATCATATTCTTTTTCCATATATGTGAATTTGTATTTTTAAGCTCTCTCTCACACACCTCTCTCTCTCTCTCTCTCTCTCTCTCTCACATATATATACATACATAGTGTACAAAACTAATAATGTAAAATAAATACTACTTTTCACTTGGAGTTTTATTTTTTCTAAAGAAATGGAGGCCTCTCAATTTTCATATAATAATATTTAGTGTGGATATCCATCTCAATTTCCATCCAATATGTTGCATATAAGTCTCCTGATTTGTGGAATTACACATCAAGCAACGATCAGAATTTGGAGAATGATCCGTATTTGGTGGGATACAAATCACATCTTTCCCCAAGATAACTAATCTACCATATTCGGATATTATGATGATTTCAAACTTAAAATATGAAAGAAAAAAAAAAGTCTTCTCTCTTAAATAGAGCATATCTCACATAAAATTTTATCTTCATAAAACTAATAAAATAAATATAGTAAAATTAAATTCTCTTAAGAGGTCTAGAAAATAGACTAATTCCCAATTATTCCTTTTTTTTAATTATTTCTATAAAAATAAGCATTGTGCAGGAAATTTGGGATTAACTTACCGAACCAGGAGTGTATGACTTATAGTAGCCGCCATCCAACTTCCGCATCCGGCTTACCATGTAAGGATCGTAAGAGAGGTACAGATTCTTCACCACAACTCCGGTCGACCCATCTGGAACCTTCAGCCGGATGGTACCGCTCTTCGCCGCCATGTCCGTCTCTTTCGGGGAACCGCTGACGTAGTCTCTGAAAATGATCTGCTTGTTGATCACTTCCTCTGTCTCTGCCATGGCTGAAACACTCATCTCTCTCTCTCTCTCTCTCTCTCTCTCTCTCTCTCTCTCTCTCACACACACACACACACACACACACACTAAAAGAAAAATGTTCGGAACCCTAACGCAGCAAATACACTTGGGGTGGAGGATCAAGCTCTTCAGTCTTCACTTGCAACAAATGACAGCATACGAACACTGCATGTATATATATATGGGTAACATATGTAAACACGCAACTGGTATGGCATCCTTTGAATAATTGCTTATTTGGTTATTTTTAGAGTTTTTGTTTATTTTTGTATTTAATAAATTTTTTATTATTTAGTTAAATTATTATATTTTTTGATTTTTTTAGTAAAATAAGCTGAAAATAATAAAATTTCTTAATTAAAATAAAAAAAATTCAAAAAATACAAAAATAAGTTAAAATAAACTAATAAGCTAAATTTTATATTACTTATTTTTATATTTAGTGAATTTTTTTATTTTTTATTAAATTTTTTTATTTTTTGGGTTTATCTAATTGAGATAATTCAAAAAAATAATAAAATTTAATCAAAAACAAAAAAAAAATTAAAGAAAATAAAAATAAAAAATAAAAAATTGTCAACATTTAACCCAAACAGGGGTTATAGCTCTCCTCAACAGTCCATTTTCTTTTTCCATTGGCTTGGTGGTTAAGCAAGGCTCGGAACTTAGGAATTTGGTCTTTCAGGGGTCACATTAAAATTAACTTTAATATCTACTAATGAAAACTCATAGGCCGTGTTAGTTTGGTAGGGAGATAAGGAGGGAGAATGCACTGCTGATTGCTAATTAGATTAAAAATTAGTATTTTTTGTTTTTTGATATTTTTAGTTAAAAAATTAAATTAGATTTAAGTAATTTGTTTGGTACTTTAATTTTTAAGTTATTTTTTTTGAAATTAGTTGTTTTGGTAAAAAGTTAATTTTTTTATTTTTTTGTTCAAAGTGAACAATTCTACAATTTTTATATATTTAATATTAATAATTATATATATTTAGTAGTAGTAGTAGTAAACAAATTGCGAATAAAGAGTATTATTATATTTTAAAAGTGGTAAAAATTTAAATAAAAAATTTTAAAAATTTATGTTCTAATTTGAACTTTTTAATATTTTTTAACCAAAAAACAAAAAATCAAAGTTACCAAGACTATTTGAAAATAGTCTAAATATATAGCCATAATTGAAAAACAACTTGAAAGGAGTTTTAAAAAAACTCAAACTAATTTAACTCCTCATTAGGTGGAAAATGCTCATTCCTGAGGGGTGTAAAAATAGCCGAGGCCCGACGGGGGCCCGAAGCCAGCCACTATAGAAGTCCGGCCCGGCCCGGCCCGT
>JAOTRH010049533.1:0-19471 GCA_034768845.1 Heliamphora exappendiculata | reverse complement strand
TTTTACATAAAAAAATATATAAGAGAGAGAAGATGGAACACAATAGAATTATTTTAAAATTATTTCATTTTAAGAAATGGAGTTTTGACACTTATATAAATGTCAGAATTTGTTTGATTTAGAGAGGGTAAAACTATCTAGGTTTGGAATCTACAAGCAAATCAAGAAAGATATACTTGCCTGATGTAATTTTGGCTTATGCAATTTTGTTGGTTTTGTAGGTTCGGCTTTTGCAATTTTTTAGTCTTGTAACTTTTAACTCATGTTATATTTTTAAAAATAAACTTTATTTATGTATTTATACATAAAAATATACTTGTATAATCTTGTAACTCACCAATGTCATTATATCATCACACCATCGTTCTAACATCTTTTCAAGGGAGTTTTTTTTCTTTAGATGTCTTTTATCCTCTTATTTATATATCTTGATTTTGCTGTTAAAAATAAAATGTCCAAGTATTACAAATAATGCAGGCATGTATCACTTGTTGTAGGCCCATCAACGAAGAATGGCATTTAAAAAAATATATATGTCGGAGCAACCATCATAGTTAATAACTGTGAGGAAAAAATCAAAAAATCGAGATCTTTAATAATAAAAAAATCATAGTTTAGCTTTTTTTATCTCGGTCAAAAACTGTAATTGATTAAATAAACAATCATTGTTCTTGAACTTTTAATCTTGGTTTTTAGTAAATTTCAATCACGGTTTTAGTACTTTTAATCTCAAGTTTAGGAACTTTTCTATCTCAACTTTAGCATTTTTTATCTCGATTTTTTGCAACTTTTGATATCACGGTCAATAACCGTGATCTTTTATCCCGACAATTAATCTTGCTCGAAAAAATCACGATTTCTATAATCGAGATTTGTATAGTTAAGATCACCGTTAAAAACCGTGATCTATTACAATTTCTGTAGTAGTGATTTCTTACTCAAAATCAAGTGGTGATTCATCGACATCCAAGAGGAATTCCAAAGATGAATATGTATAGTGCCACAACTTTGGGGCGTTGAAATAATGATTATCCAAAATTGAATAGACAGAAAAGGACAAAGCTTCCACAACTAATATTATGAGTGGTGATAAAAATTTTAATGTTGCCTTGATGAATTCAGCATTTTGTACCATTCTAATGATCAGAATTTAGACTCTAAATGGTCCTGTCACATGTTTCAATCGGGATTTGTTCGTTGACTTCATAGAGATATATAGTGGAGCAATGCTTATAGGAAATAATAATGAATATAAGATTCGGGGGATAGAAAGTATGAAAGTATCTGCTTGAAACAGTATGATGAAACTATCAAAATTATTTCAGAAGTTTAGTATATACCAGGCTTGAAGATTATCTCACTTGGAGTTCAAGAGTTGAAAGGGTTCACAATTAGTATCGATGATGGAGTTCTCAAAATTATATTGAGGGCTCGCGAAATTTTTAAAGGCACTATCCATGACAATTTGTACCTTTTGTAAGTGCATTCTTTGGAAGGTGGAGCTAACACTATTTGTAAGAAGCCTGAAAAACAAAGACCAACTCCCAACGCTGTTTGAACTTGATCAATTTGTCAAAGTATTTACGGGTGTATGGCTTCTTAGGATGCATTTGTTAACACCGTCAATTTGCCAATATGTTCGCTTTGTTCAATTAAAGAATTTGAGCACTTTCGGTGCATTATTTCATGGCATTAATATATTGATTTGTTTGGGCTCTAGATTCTTGGGAATGTGAAAATTGTTAAAAATTTTGGTTCAAATATTATTCGAAATGAGATAGAATCTTAGTCTACCATGTTATTAAATTATAGCCACAAGAATTTGAATATTTGAAAAGTTTTGAAAATTATGAGTTTGTACAAGTATAATTAGATTAAGTTTATTATTCTCTCTTATAAATATGAATGCGTTCACATATAATTAGTGTGTACCAGTTGTTTGAGAGGGAGGTTTTTTGAAAATTGAGTGATTTATAATCCTTGAGTAATTTATAATCCTTTGTCGTATATTAAATTCTATCACATGTGGATTTAGGCAAATTTTCGAACTATATAAAACCTATATGTTTTTATTTGTTTGTGATTATTCTGGAATTCCTTACATAACAATGTATTCATACCATTAACAAAACCCGTGAGATTATGGCCGCGAAGAAATGGAACAAGTTGAGTTTTCTAGTAATGATAGTTGGTGGTCATAAGTTTAAGGGGAAGAAAATGGTGAGCATTAGGGAGAGAAGGAAGAGGCAGCGAGGATAAAAGGGTGGTTACTGTAGAGGCAATTGGGGAAGAAGAGGTGTTGAAGGCCAAGGTGCATATGGCTCTGATACCAGTCAAAAGTGCACAAAGGAACTTGAGAATTGGTTGCTCTCAATTACCGAGAGCTTGGGCTTTCAATATGTAATAATAAAGTGGTTACAGATTATTTACACTTGGAATGGATGGATTTCAACAAAGATACAATTGTTTATAAATGATGAGGAGATAATTAGAATGGTAATGGAAAAATAATTCAGTATTATCAAATGGATTGGAAGTAACACGAGAGAGTTAAGTAGAATGTGAAATATGGAGATGAGTACCATTACCATTTACCAAAAACAATGGAGTTTGTACCAGCATATATAGTGATTGGACAAATCTGAGGTTAGATGATTGGGAGCCCAAGTGACAGTTAACCGGAAATCAAGCTCAATGAACAGATGAAGAAGCCACAGTTGTAGTTATTGCAGCGAGCTTAGAAGGTGGATGCCGACCTTGGTAAGCAAGAGCCATGTGATGGTAGAAATCAAGGGTAAAATGACCTGGCATACCACAAATTAGGAAAATAAGACGTGAAGTTGAAGTGGATCATTCAAACTAATCAGAGGATGCAGAAAATTATAGAGAATTGTTGTTAAAATTGCCAGTAGAGAATTATCTAAAATTGTTGTTAAAAGTTGCGAGTGTCATTAGATCTGAAAGATATCCCATGAACTCCATTAGATCTGCCACAATTTTGCGCTCGCATGTTGTTTGAGGAAGATAAATTGAAGATTTGTAGTTTTCTAAAGAAACGATAGTTATTTCCATAGGATGTGAAAATTTTGACGAATCTTTAAGAGTTTGAGCATCTTTCAGAGATTGTTCTTCAATATAAGGAAGAACATGTTGATCTTTAAATGACAATGGTTCGTTGCGAGTACAATTAGCATGTTTGAAAGACTGAAATTCCCTAGGAAGCCATGGTATAAAGGAATTCTTCATCTGCAACTTCAATAGAAATAGTAGCGAGTTTATCTTTTAATGCTTTGAATGTCTAAAAGTAGGTATCAATGGTTTCATTTCCTTTCATAATACTATGTAGCTCAATCTTCATATTTAGAACATTATACCGAAAGATTGACGTAAATCTTCGTTCTAAATTGATCCAAGCACCTTGAGAAGTTTACCAAACAACTAACGCTAAAACAGAGGATGAAAGGTTTGAATTGATCAAGGTGAACAAATTAAGCTTGATCTGTGACACTCCAGGTGATGAATTGGGGATTTTCTTTAGTAGTGGGATGATTGTATTCATCTCACAAGAATTTCTCTAGACAACAAACTAAGCCATCTAAGTAAACCATATAATACACCTTGTTTCTCCTTCTTCCAACGTTGGAGAAACAAGGTGGGTCTGCTCTCTCTCATCCAATTGTTTACCGTAGTCATGTTGGGCTTTACAATACCTTATGTTCAGTCACTCCAATTTTGCATACTCTATATCAATTGTGAAATGGGTGATCACTTAGGGTCAATTTGATAACTAACTTTAAAAATTTTTTTTTTTTTTGGGTATACTTTTAATGCACTTTTAGCTAAAAAGCTATACTTATTTAAAGTAGTTTATTAGGTAAATTAGCTTTGAAGTTTAACTTTTTTTTAAAAAAAAATTGGTTTTCTTGGAATAAAAAAGCGTAAATTAGGAATAAATCCCACTTTATAAAGATGATTTGGAATTAATCCTTATTAAAAGTATTGTATTCCATAAAGTCTTTTTTAGAATTTTGGATAACAAATGGATCCTTATATCATTTATTAATTTTAATTAAGGTTATAGAGTAAAAGGATATTTTTTTGAGTTTCAAGAAATTTTTTTGCAAATTACGGACCATTATTCCTTTTTTAAATTACTATTTTCGTTTTTCACGAAAACTTATCTTTTTCAATTACTGTTTCCTTTTTCAAATTACTATATCCATTATGTTAAGAAAATGATACTTGATTTGTGAACATGTGGTATTATTGTATCATTATTATCAATTTGTAGTTAAGGTATCATTTTCTGTAATTTACGGTGTCATCATATGTATTTCATATAAGCTGTAATTAATGATTCATTTTCTGCAATTTAATGTATCATGGTTAGTGAGATCATGTATAAAATGATGCATAGTTAATAAACATGTAGTATTATTGTATCATTATCATTACCTTGTAGCTAATATATCATTTTTTGCAATTTACTGTTTCATTTTTTGCAATTCACATGTTTGCAAAAAAAAAAAATTTCATTGCAGAAATTAACAACCTACTATTAAAATCGTAGAAGAAAAGAAAATCTAAACTTGAAAATGTATTAAACTGCAAAATAAACTTGAACATGACGTTAGAACATTCATCGAAAATGAAAAATTTCAATAGAATACCAGATTTTTCGACGTAAAAATAAACTGGTTCGTCCAATATTGAAGTTTCAAAGTGAAAATAGAACCTCAATATTCGGAGTTGCTTGTTTATGCTGAAAAGCATGAAAATGGTTCAGTAAGAGTATTTTTGAAAAATCAGTTCAAATTAGGACCTATCACAAAATTAATCTAATTTTAGGATCTAATAATAAGAGAAATCTTAAAAATAAGACTTAATTCCAAAAATAACTATTTTACTTTTTATTTAAATTGAATAATATTACCTTTTTATATATATATAGTTGATTACAATAATGTACTTATAACTGGCAAATGTAGTAAATAAGTTATCAAACAACAATAATATTATTATATTTTAGAATTAGAAAAAAGATTGGGTAGAGTATGATAAGGATTAGTGTTTCGATTTAATCTTTCGTCCTTTTTACTTTTTAATTTTTTTTGTCAAACGAATTATATTGACTTATTTGTATTTTTAGCCAAAAAATTGAATAAGTTAGGTTTGCCAATCTGGGCCATGAATATACAGAAAATCTTTTCATCTAGAATTAAGTTCTTAGTTAGATATAAAGTTTTCAGTCTTAAAATTTGATCATTTTTTTTTTCTTTCTGTTTTTTGGTTTGAATAGAATGGACCCTTCTCTCTGATATGTACATGGAAAAAAAACATTGTATTCAATTTATTTATTTTTCTATTCAAATTTAAAATTTTAAACTATTAATTAAAAATATCTCTCATATATATATATATATATATAATTAAGTGATCATCCATATTATATGGACAAACAATGTACAATAATATCTAATTAACCACTACAACAAATACTGTAGGAAATTCGTCATACCCGAACAAAAATCTTTGTCATGCCGTAATTGACATAAAATTGAGGTCCGTTTGAGGTATCCGTGCCTTGAAAGAAATAGCCAAAAAGATTTTGGTAGCTTTTCAATGTTCATACTAAACCCACATTTCGCAAAATGATTTTAAGTTAAGTTTCTTTGCTTAAGGTTTTTTTAAATTAAATATTAAAAAAAAAAGTTTCTTGAATGAACCTAGGGTCTGAGCCGACCCCGGACAAAAAAGCCCTGCCCAACTTGGTCCAAAAGTTTAGTGCGAGCTTGCCAAGCTCAAACCGGGTTTGGCCCACCCGAATCACGGTCGGACCGGACCAAAATTGGACCGGACCAAAATTACACTCATGTGGGTGGGCCATTTGCTTTCTTTAACTAGTGCTGCTAGCCTGCTATTGTGAATTGGGTGTGCTACCTAATGAGAGTTTGATGCCTTTTTTGTTGATGATGTAGGTGCTGTTAAATGTTGGTTGTCTGAGTTGTTCTTTGTGGGTTGAAGCTGTTGGCTAAATGCTGAAGTGAATCTCAGTTGTGGGGTGCAGTCATAAGCAAAACTTATTGAGATGGGCTAAGAGGTGTTGCTGTCAAGTCTTTTTGCAGTGAGTTAAGGTCCCAGTTTTTGTTTGATTTTTTCCTGCTTGTGGTTGTAATTTTCCCTTTTTCTTCTCCTTTGCATTGGCTCCTCATCAACCTTGGGGCCTTTTGGTACTCATAAAATTTGACGCATCTTTTTAAGAGCAGTTCTTTCCTTTAGATGTTATTCTTTTTCTTTTATATAAATTTTTTTTCTTTACCAATAAAAAAAACCATTTCCTTTATATGCTATTCAAGCTCTCTCTTTGTATCTATCGCTCACTTATTTATATATATATATATATATATGTGTGTGTGCGCGCGCGCGAGTGTGCGTGTTCTGCAAAAACTCATCAACAAAGAAATTAAGAATTTGGTGAGCAAAATAAAAGTATTCATATAAGTTATAACTTTTGTCGAGACAGGACATTTGCGAAGGTAACACTTGGCAAGTGACCAGCAAAAGAGAAAAAAACAACTATTCACTAAAATAATGATTGACATGCACTTCCACTGACAGGGCAATTGAATGCAATTACTATTGATTCAGGGGCTGTGGCAGTTACCCTTTTGAATTTTGAGAGGAAAATAATTCAGCAAAGATCATAAAAACACAATACTCGGCATTATAGCTTCTTTGCTTTTTTGTTTTTAGCATTAATTTTAGATTATATATAGGAATTCAATTCCGTTGATTTGTAAACCTTTTACTTCCCTTAACAATGAAATTTTCTTTTACTTTTGTTCATTCTTGTATTTGAATTCAAGATTTTTATGAGAAAATTGTGAAATAAGGTATCGAACCACAGTCCAATCATTTGATAAAGTTTTTTCTCTTCTGGTCTCAACCGAAACATTTATTTGGCTAACTAATTTTTTTCACCTATCAAAAAAAAAAAGCATGATCACAGCGACTAATTTAACCCTATAAAGATAGTACAGTTAGAAGACAGACATCCAAACCTGAGCAAAAGGTTGGTAGAATCAATTGACCTACAACAAGAGTAATTATATTACTGTGCATATATACGTATGATATGCAATAATTTTAATTTATTACACAAAAGGTTGTAGCATTTGCTACCAATAAAACATGAGGATAAAGGTAGTACTTAACCTGAAACTGCCTGAAACTGTTCCTTAATTACATCAATATATTTCGTATTGTCGCTATGATTTTTTCCCACCCATAATGAAAATATGAAATCATTTCTCAGGAAGTGTAAATATTAGATGAGTTAATGGTTAATAATTTATGTAAAGATTTAGATGAGTTAACAGTTAAAAATTTAACATGGTACACAATAGATTTTGTATTTAAATTTTACCGTTTACTTGGTAATTAAAATACTTGAACATATTTGTCTCGTTTGTTGGCCAATTTATGGAGAAAAAATGGGGCCTTGGTTTTTCAAAGGTAATGAGAATATAAATAATATGGCTTAAGTATCATACTATCTAGCAGTATAGATTTATTCAATAATTTAATTTTTCAAGCTTCTTGCGTTTTTTTAACATTGCATAAAGCAAATTGCATGGAAGCTAAGTTAAATGGGACAAAACAAAAAAATTGTGAGACAATTTTGATTTGTAACCCAAAAAACTCTTACAATTATTGAGAGGTGTTCTTCATAATATAAATAATAAAGTTATTCTTCTTTATTTTAAGCTTTTAGACGAGTTACTGATTAATATATAATTTAATATGGTATGAGAACAAACAAATTAAAGATCATATGTTCAATTCTCACATCCTGCAGCTACTTATAAAATATTTGCACGTATTTAGTTGACTTATAAATGAAAGAGTCACGTCATGCATGAGATGCGAAACAAGAAAATCGAGGGCCTTAAAATCATATCACGACTGTTGAAAAAGCGTTTTAAGATAAGTTGATGATTAACAGTCGAGATGTACATTTAACACAAAAGAAAAATGTTTTAATTTTTATACTATCAGTTATTAACTATATAATGATATATAGTACACATCTAGCTTTGTCCACTTTTGATGAGCGGCAGTGGCCTCAGCCTGGCTCTACAAATGACCAAAACTGAAGAAGCTTCTGGTGGGGGACCTGACCACCACCTTGTCCCAACTTGTCCACACTCACAACAAACCTCTTCATTTTCCATGGTACCCATTGGGTGTGGGTGTGGACCCAACTAACTCTAGTGCATGATGGTACCACCACATCAAAAGCTCTTGATTATACAGAATGTGATGACTAGTGTCCAGCACTGTATATAGTTTTTGCACTCTCATGTTCTTTTGTTTGGCTGAAAATTATTTTCTAGGATTAGTCAAGAAAAAAAGGGTTTTTTTTTTTATATTTAGTTACGACTTTAAAAATAATAATAGTAACAGTTATGGTTAGTGTTCGTAGGAGTGATAGTAGCGCTAGGCATGGACCCAAAGGGGCTGGTGCTGGGAGGGACTACTACCACCCTAAAGATTCAAAAAACCTCCCTTATTATGGTTGTGTCATGTTTAAATATTTTTAAAACGTATGTAGGTTAGCCTCCAAAAATTCCTGATCGATCTCTAAGGTTTTTTTTTAAAAATATTTTATCACATTTTTTGAAGTCAACTAATTATTCGTTCAATTCTCTACATCTGTTTACGGGTAAAACATTGTGACAATGGTAGTGAAAATAGGATGGTTGTGGTGGTGCTAATGGTCGTGATATTGGCGTCAATGGGGATGTGGCGATGGTAGAGTGGTAGGGTTGTGTAGTGGGAAGTGGTGGTGTATGTGGTGGTATGGGTAGTAGAATGATGGTGGTAATACTCAAATGATAATAATACTGGTGTGGTAATAGTATGTGTTATTATGTTTAGAATATTTTTTTTATTAAATTTAACTTTTTTTTATTAACAAATAAAATATTTTTTGTTGATTTTTAGTTTTCATCATGCTAAACACTAAAAAATGCAAAATAAAATATTTTTATCAAAATAAACGAAGCGTCAGCGTCACACTATTTTTTGATTTATTTATTCTCTCACAATAAGTTTGTCCAACCCCATTACTTTTACAGGTTTAATTAAACCAACTTTAGAAATAATAAAGTTATTAATTTCTTTAAGAATTTAAGCAATTAAATAAGTTAATAATTAACAATTGAATAATTGATCATTTTGATAAATATCTTTCCAGCTCAAACACTCATTGCCACAAGTTATAATTGCAAATGTTTTAAGAATTCACCCCCTAATCTCTATCATAAGATAGAACTAAGAATAATAAATGCAGCATCAAAAAATCCAAGTGGCCATAATAACCCATTGGTGGCTTTATTAATGGTCCCCTTGTAGAATGGGTGTTTGTATATATGGATCTAATACACGTCCACATGCATCTCTCTTTTCTCCTTAAGAAACACTGTCAACCCAAAACTTATTAATCTTATGAGAGAGATTAGTTTAGATGAAATTATAAATTTATAAATTATAATTAAAAAATATAATTATGATCTTAAGTAAAAATTATAAATATTTATTTTATAATTGTAACTGAAAGAACCGACTCTCTGTTACCAAAATATTGTTCGCTTATTTCTATAGGGACAACCACGATTTTATTTTTTCTCCTTGACAATGGCCACTGAGTCGGTTAAGGATATAAAACACCTTACAAGATAAGTTGCCAGTCCCAAGTTGGGCAATGTGGGACTCTGTTCCTTTACGGTAAGTAATCTTATAACATTAATAAGCCTAATTGTTAAATGATTTAAAATTTAAAAAAAAAATCTACAAGAAACAAATTATAAGCATTTGTGTTTGAATTTTTTAAAGATGTTTGTTAAACTATGAGCAAAAAATTGAATTATAATTTTAACGAACACCACTTATATCTTGCTACAATCAAAGGGTTCATTTTTTCTCAAAATCAACTGACTTTGGGAAGATAAATAAATACAGTTTGAATATTGAATAGTAAGTTTTCTAAAGTATTGATCTGTAATTTTTCGAAGAATCTGAAGTCATCACGATGTTGATGATAAGAAGCAAAAAGGCCTAAAAGATACAGCAGTTTCCACTTGTGGGTACCAAAGTGGCAGTCTATACATATAATTATAAAAGGGTAACAGTGGGCACAAAGCACTTTGGATTGGAAAAGTTTTCCCCAAAGTAGTTATGAAATAAAAAGTCAATAAAGAAAAAGGCTATCTCATACCAATTCAGTGACCAACTCATTGGCCACTGTGACTTGAAAAGTTTCAATAATAGGAGTAATTATTGGCTTATCTAAGGACATGGTGACATAGTGTTTCAATATTTTTTTAAGAGACAATTATGAGGCTCATTTCTAATAATTTTTGAGCATATCAGTGATCTATAGCTTTGGGCAGTCAATAATTTGGGCAATTATGTACATTGTTTCATACACGCGAGGGGCGTGTTAAGTATATATACAATTTACAAAAAAGTAGTTTTTTTTTTTATTATTAATAATTCAATAGTGTTAGAGTAGACTATGCATTTGCCTTCGATTCTCGCTACCTATATTAAAATTAAAATATTTTTACATGTATAGTATACTTATGAAAAATAATTGTATGAAGGGCGTGTTAAGTAATATTTATGTTACCACCATATAATAGTTGCAAATGTATTCTCAATTGGTGCACTTAACATAAAGATATATAGCATTAACTGATCATTTTTCCCGTTGGTGGTCAAAATATCCTATTCCTCAATCATGCGGGGCCAAAAGACATTAAATTAAGGAACTCCTACGCCCCAAATTACAAGTTATCTCTAACCATTTCATACCATTCTTCTTCATTTCCTTTGTTAACACGAAACAAAGAAGTGACCGATGCAATTAAGTCGCTGCAAACGGAAATTATTAAGTACGCTTGGAATGCTTGGAATATTACGTGGTATTATTTATTTATATAATTTTTTTATAAATAAAAATATACGATTCATATTAGTTGGGTTATTTTTCTCCTATTTACACAATAAAAATATGTTAACATTATTCAACGCATAACATTTTCTGTTGTATGATTAGACGTGTTAGGATTTAGATTCCAAGTTAATATGGCAATTCATTTGAAAAATACTCATTAATCTTTTGTGATCATTATCTTCAATTTTTTTGTATTTCATCGTCTTTCATTCCTTGTATTAAACTTTCTTAGTTGAATGCTTTAAGCTATGAATGTAAGTTATGAAGTATGTTGTAGTTTGGAAGCTTATACTGCATGCGAGACATGTCAGGCGAATTAATGGATAGATTGGTATGGATCGATCACAGATTGATAAAAATTGAGCACACATAGATCAATTAAAAGATTGATCGATCTGCAAATATATTGCAACCTCAACAATACCGTATGATGGACAACTTGACATAGATTGATCACTCGATCAGTGGTTAGACCGATTAATCTATTAGCTTAAAAAAATATCTTTAAATTGCTACTAGGGTTATTGCAACTGCAATCCTTTGGTGCACAGAACCTCTCCAGTACAACATAGCTTTGAAGAAGGATTTCTAAAGATTGATTTATATTTTCCTTCATGATAAGTTAGATTTAAAAGCATTCAAGAAAATCATCAAGTATCACACATTCATCTTTTTACCAATTTGTATTGCATCTTGAATGGATTCTCAAGAATAAAATTTTGAGGGAGATTCCATCGACACTCAAGCACGATTGGTGCACGTAGATTTTACCTCCATAAGTTGTGGATTCAAGTTGATATTGTAAGAACCCTTACAACCAAAACTAAATTCATAGTGCTTGTTTTCTGACCGGCAATGGTCACGTGATTTTTCTTTCCATATTTGGAGTTTTTCATGTTAAATTTGTATGTTATCGTCTAACTGCATTATAATTGTTTGCGTTGCATGTTTTAAAGCGTCGATTGGTGCTAATCAAATCAGGAAAAAAGTTTTTTTTTTAATTGGAATCACAACATGTCACTTTGCTCTTTTCGAAAGTGTTGATCCAGTTGATTGATTTGCATTAATGAATTTGATCAAAAAAGGCATCTCAACCTATAAAACCACTTCTTTTTTATGGATCAAATTATCCATTATGAAAAGTTAGAATGAGAGTTATCCTAAAATCGATTAGCGAAAGAGTGTGATTATCAATTATTGATGGTTATACGCATCCTACCATAGTAGTTAATGGAGAAATTATCTCCAAGCCCTCGGTTAGATAGGATAAAATAGATTTTGAGAAAATCGATTGGAAGAGTAAAGCCATTAATACTATTTTTAGCGAAGTCACTCAAAAGGAATTTTGTATAATTAATACATGTATCATAGCTAAAAAAGTGTGGGACATTTTAGAAGTTACTCATGAGGGAACTAAAATCATGAAAATCTCAAAATTTCAACGTTTTACAACAAATTTTGAGACTTTACGAATAAAAGATGATGAAAATATTGTTGAATTTTACACTAAGTTAAGTGACACAGCGAATGTTTTGTATAATCTTGGAGAGAAAATCTCTAATTCAAAAGTTGTTAAAAAATTTCTAAGTATTTTACCGGAACATTTCCAACCGAAAGTATTGCTATAGAGGAAAGTAAATACGTTGATTCTTTAATAGTGGAAATTTTGGTTGAAAATTTAGTTGTGTAGTAATGCATTGATATTTTACATTGTGTCGTGTTGTCTATAAATCAAAAGTTAAATAAATTTCACATTTTATATTTTTTAATAAATTTTTTAATTCTATTTTAATTTTTTCATATTTTTTAAAAATTTTATTTTTAGTAGTATTTTTAGAAAAACTTTAAAATTGAGAGATAAATGCCTTTTGTACTGACTCAGGTTCTTCACTCGTTGTAAAAAAATGTTCATGTTGTTCTATATAATCAACTACCATTTCTTGATCCCATATAGGATTAAAAGAAAAAATTAGATATGCTGCCAACTAGACTTTTAACTATTTATATTTATGTGTTAAAATTGAGAGATTTATTTCTAATTTGTATATCAGTTTGTCTACGTAAATGGCTAGTGTGACCTGCTGTGAACTGCTTAGTAATTTATTACGAAGTTTATATTTACGATTAATAACTATGGTGCTATTATTTTTGTTTTTTATAATTCTATCAAAATACATTCATACGTTAGAAGTTTTTTTACTATCAAATTAAGATGGTTATGCAGATGCAGCTACATCAATAGTTGGAGCATGGCATAATAATTCGAAAACAATAATTCGAAAACAATAGGTGTAGTCATAGGCGAAGGGTTAGAACTACCGGTAGGTGAATAAATATAATCATCAACACTAATATAATTAGGATCATTAGGATGCATAAAAAATAATATAATTTAAAATTTAAAGTAAACTATTATTTATTTCCTAGTTGCAAATAAAGTAAGACAAAAATATTTTTAAATTGAATATTATTATTTTTATTATAACACCTAAAAATATTAAAACAAAATAATATGAAAGAAAAGAAGTAAAAAGAGGATAGAAAATTAAAAATAAAATAAGAAGTAAACTGCACAAATTAAATCAAACCAACAAAAAATGCAATTCGGGATCTCGCAAAAACTTTGACTTTCAATCTTGAACTTGATCTTTTTGAACTTAGATCATAATCTTAATTTTTCAATACTTAATTTTAAATTGAGAATTACACAACAGTCATGAGAGCACTTGATAGCACCATGAGAAATTGAAAATAGAGAGAGAGTGGAGAGAATTGAGAGAATTAAAATGGGTTGAATTATGGGGTATTTATAGGGTTTAAAATTAATTATAAAAAAAAAAAAACATATCTGACTGCTAGGGGTTGTGGGCCGGGCCGCGGGTTGGGCTTCGGGCTGCCAACAGCTCTTAAAGCTTGACTGTCGGATTAATTTTGCTTGCAATCTTAATCATCCAATTTGGGACAGACCTCGGGACAGCCCACGAGAATATAGCTGTTGGAATGTTTCAACGAATTTTAACCGGGTGAGTTAGAGGGCTAAACGAGCAGGCTATGCTCAAGGGCTGTGAATTAGGATTTGGGCCGGTCCACAAGCTCAGGCTGACAGGATAAGCTCGAGTCAAGCCACGGCTTGAAGGAGTCGGTCTAGACCCAGTCTTAGCATACTCGGACAAGCTTGATCTATATTCGAGCTCAAACTGAACTTAAACAGTGCCAAGCACGGGTGGTCTCCGGGAACCCATTTTACATGCCTAGATGTGTATGTAGTGTGCATTATAATATATGCCGACATTATATTCAGTAAGATTGGAGAGTTTGTGTGTCACACATCCTTGGAAGTTTAATTTGATGCTTCATTCCATTATTTAAGAGGCGCTATATGTGCCCAATGGAACTATCAGCCGCTACCGCTAGCCAGCAACGTTATTATCGAACTCACAGTAGCAACCAACCACATATATATTATTTTTCTATTATCTTTTAATAAGCTGTAAAGCTTGATTTGGTGAGTTCTCCTTATTATTTTCCGAAGTAAATAATTTCCACAATTGGCCAAACTTCATTATAAGATAATAACGTTGGTGGGTTTGGTTTGTTAGGGTTACGAGCAGGAGTTTTTTGTCATAATTTTTTACCTCTCTCTCTCTCTCTCTCTCTCTCTCTCTCTATATATATATATATATATATAATATTTTAAAGATAAAAAAAATATTAACTACTGTTCAATGAAACAATAAATAATAGAGAAAAAGTATTTATGAAAGTGATTTAAAAACTACATCTCTAAAGTGTATTAATATTGAACTTTTTATGTTTATTTTATTATTTTTTATCTAATAAACAATGGTTAAAATCAACTTTGAAAAATTAATTAATTAAATTGCATTTATGTCCTATTAGCCACAGTTTTATTAGAGCCCATTCCTTTTTTGTCCCTATTGATAAGTAAATAATCGCAATCTAATGTTAGCAAATTGGGCTCTAAAGCACCTTGATTGAGGTCGCTTTTCACTCAAATTTCATCATTTGAGATGTTAAATCTTTAAATTTATCGTTTTAAAAAATAATTAATTTGTTAATTACCTATTCTTAATAAATCCATTTTAGGCCTACTATCTTTTTTTAATTCTAGTTTCCATATATAAGGTTCAATCAAATCTTTTTATTTTTTGGTATTTTTCATATTTTTTACTTATTTTTTTTGCCAGGAAGGTATTGCGTTTTTTCCTTTATGTTTTCTAGCTAAGAAAAGATTTAGGTGGTTACCAATAATAATTGTAAGCTTTTGGAAAATTAAATTTTTGATTGAATAATAATATATTGAGAATTCGTCTTTTTACCTTTAATTCTAGTATTTATGTATTTCAACGGGTTAAAAAAAGTTCTTATATTCGGTATTTATTCTTAAATCATTGAATTCAAGTTCTTTATATTTATTTTTTATTTTTAACATTCATTCAGAATTAATAAATTCAAGTTATCAAGTCTATTTATTCTACATGTTGTCACTACATAGAAGATTGAAGACCAACCTAAGGCTATCATTTGTAATGGAGAAAATTATTGCGCACTTCCAAGTATTGTGCCCTCTTTTATGTGATATTTTAGTAAATAAAATATATTAATTTATTTCGGGAGCATTGTATTTTTTTTTATGTGATATTTTTAATAAATAAAAATATATTAATTTATATTAAATAAATTATTTTTTATTTTTTACTTACTCAACTTAAAACCGGGTTCGAACTCCGCCCCATTCCCGGCTTGGAACCAAAAACAAAAAAAAACACCAACTTGGAACAAAAGTTTCTAAGCTCTTTGGTGCTGCAGAGATCCTAACAAAGACATTACACAGAGGATCACTACCCTACCAAAGGGTTTTTTGTGGTAGCCGCTGGTCCAGGATAGCACCAATTAATGACCTATCTAACCTCTATAAGGCTCTCCTTTTATTGGCTTTTATCTTTATTTTTAGTCTTTTATTTTATTTTATTCCTTTTATTGGGTTTTATCTTTACTTTTATTTTATTTTTTATTTTTAAAAATATATTTGGGTCCGATATTAGAAATGCGGTGGTGCATGAGCACAACGACTAAACTCGTATATAATTATATGATATTAATATTTTTTTTAGGTCTGCCGAATATATTATTTATATCAAAATTAAATTAATTAGACATCACTAAACATGTGATTGAATCATATTTGTTTAACTATTTATTCTCACGATCATACTAGTAATCTATTTTCTAAAACAAAATATGATCTAATAATGTGATTACTAATATTAATGATCCACTCAATCAAATTTATAAATGAGTTATTTAAATTATAAAATTAAAGCCTCATTTGACAATAGATTTTAAATTTGGCTTTTTTTTATCTTTTTTTCTTAAAATCATAAAAGCCAAAAAGCCTTGTTTGGAAAACGAATGGCTTTTAGTCTTTTAGCATTTTTGCTTTTTTATATAAAATAATTTTTTATGTATTTAAAATTATCACAACTTTTAATATACACATTCATTTTTTTATAAAAATTATATTTTTAAAATTTATTCATCAAAATCTAGCGAATAAGATTTATATTGAATATAAAATTATGTAAAAATAAATTTAAATAAATAATAATAATTCTTTCTTGACTTAAAGTCACTTTAAGCCAAGCTCTTTTGATTTAAAGCCATTTTAAACTAAGCTTTTTGACTCATTGTCTTTTGGCTTAAAATTATTCATATAGTTCACTAAACGAATTTTTTACTTATTTAACCTAAATCAACTTTAAATAAAAAATCTAATTTAAAGTTAAATTACCAAACGAGTCCTAAATGAACCTGTTTCTCCTTATATATAATTTGATACCTAGAAGACTCGTAGTTCATTTTTTACGTGTCGGATAAATTAAATAGATAAAATAAATAAATAATACATAAATTTTAAATATTTCATTAATACTATGAAATAATAAATAAAATTATATGTACTGTAATATTATTTATATCATATTTATTTAGTGGGTTAAGTGTCGAATAAGAGTTTAAGAATAATTGTTGACTGTTAAAAAAATATAAAAGATAAATAAATAAAAAAACAAATAATCCAAAAAAAGAAGTGAAACAATTAATTCCATAAATACCAAATTATTAGTACCATGTATAAAAGATTAATAGTTCAATTTGGTGAACCTAATATGAAGAACAACAATTTATAGAGACAAATTTAAAAATAGTAAGTCCTGCCTATTTTTTTAGTGTAATTCATTTTTTCTTCGTTCGCAAAGAAAAAAAAAAAATTACTATAGTACGCATTTTTTTTGAGATTATAATTATAATTATTTTTTCTTCTATTTCAAGTACAAGTAACATTTTTTATCAAATACTCATAATTTTCTTTACAAATTACAATCTATATACTATTATTTTTACCAATGCCAAATACCATCAATTAACAATTTATTTAACGTTCGCTTATAAACAAGTTTTCAAAATGACTTAAAACTTAACAAGGCTTAATTATATTTTAAGCTCATGTTTGTGGTGTCTAAAAAATTGGTATTTAAGAGATATAATTTTTTTTTAAAAAAAAAAAGAAATAGAAAATTAGATTATCTAGAAGAATTTTTGTTGCATAGCTTTTTTGACATTTTATTAAAATGTCTAATATGTTCTTGTTTGCTGTTAAATTATAGTATTTAGAATAATAGCATTGTCTTCTTTGTTTTTTGATAATAAAATTAGCTTTTTAATTGAGGATATTATAATTATTTTATTCCAAAAAAATTGAGTTTAGAATATTTATAAGGTTTTTTCTTTTGAAAAATATAAATTAGAAAAATTAGCAAACTTTTTCTTGAGATGCCAAACAGACTAACAAAAAAATTGGTCTTTTGTAAAAAAAAAAAAATTAAAAAGTTTACTTTTTAGATGTCAAATTGGGGCTAAGCTAACTTTAAGGTGTTAGAAAATTAAAATTTTCTCAAAGCTTAAAATATCTCAAACGCGCTTTTAATGAGAACCCTGGAACCCAACTTCAATCTGGTGCTCCCTGGCCCAAGTCAGCTGAAACCAAGCCCATAAGAAATTCAGTTGGCCTGGCAAATCACATGGGTGTAAGAACACTGCTAAACGAAAAAATATCAAGTTCGTTTTAATGTAAAATAAAATATTTTACTGAAAAATATTTTATTTATTTTTTATTATTTAATTAACAAAAAAATAAATAAAATATTTTACATCAGAAGTTAAAATTATTTTTTTTAAATAAACTGGTAAGTTATTTTTTATTTTTTTTTAAGAGACGTGTTTTGAGTTTGCCCTTCACAAATTTTTAAATTTTTTATGTCAGTTTCTAAAACGAAGACACATAAGTCAACGGCAATGACTACTATTTGGGATAGATTTTTTAAAAGAACATAAGTCATAAAAAGTTTTAAAAAGCAACTTTAATTCTTTTTAAGGTTTTTTCCGTCTTTAGTAAAAATATTTTATGTTAGTTTTAAAAAATTATGAAACTCTAGAAAGCATCGGACTAAATTCAGATATTTTATATAATTTTTTTGTGAAAAATATCTTGTTTCAATTCAACAATAAAAAATTTTATTTTAAAAATATTTTTCATGTGTCAACCGAATACTAGAAAACAAATTTAGAAAAATACTTTTTTTATAAAAATATTTTACATTAAAATGAAAGGAGCCATAATGTGATAGATATTTTTAATAAATAAAAGATTTAATACCCATTATATGAGTTATTTTTATCTTATACATAACCAATAAAGTTGCATCCATTTTGTCTCAGCCTAATTGTTTTCCACTACATATATAAATAAAAAAACATTATGTGCATAGATCAATAACATAGATTTTGCACACCCCTTATAACAAAAGTTCAATTCTGTTTGAACTACTTATTTTCAAATGATATAACAATATGGTGCATGACGAGAAATAAAAATTGTTCGAGTGACTAAGCATTTGTTTTTTTCAAATAAAACTTGTTTTTTTTCAAGTGTTAGTTTCCATTCTTTCGATTGAGATTTCTTTTCACAAATCACTTTTTCCTGCCTAAGCATTCTTTTTTAATGGCTCAACTACCTCTACTACAATCAACGTTAATTCGTTTCTTTTCCACTTTTGAACCTAGTAGGAAGAATGGACTAAAGCCTTGAAGATATCTAGGAGAAGGAAATAAGTGGAGCATAGGGTTTTAGCTCCTCCAACTAATCAAGTTGTCTAGGCTACCCAAGCATACAAGAAAGTCTTAATCAACCCAAGCTCACTTTGATCTGATTGGAATAGAGAGGTTTTACTTCGAGTGCTTCTTTTTCTTTATTTAACGTTATCCCCATTTTTATTGAGCGAAAATTTGAAGAATTAAGGGACGAAGAGAAAGAACTTGAAAACGAAAAGCTTTCGCGCGTGAACAGTGGCGGATGGAGTGTAAGACTATAGG
>JAOTRH010049522.1:0-19472 GCA_034768845.1 Heliamphora exappendiculata | reverse complement strand
ATCTTACTAGTAAGAGATTTTGATATTATCTTACTGGTAAGAGATTTTGATAAAATCTTTTATACATGAGAGTGTAAGCTTATATTGATGCAATTTAACACATTGTTTTGATGACGACTTTGTATATGATTATAACATTAGGTAGCAGGGTTAACTTGGTGCCGCGCTATTGTTAATGACTAATTATTCATATCTCAGAATAATTTCATGATCTCTCAAAATATGTGTTCAGTTTTCAAAAAAATATTAATTAATTAAATTTTTTAAAAATAAAATAACTATAATACGTTCAAAACAAAAATTCACTCTATTAAAAAAAAGCTCTTATTTTATCTCAAATATTATAACTTAATATTATACATTTTATCAAAAAATAAAAAATAAAAAATAAAAAATTATCCAAGAAAATTATTCCAAATAATCTAGTTCTTTTTTCTTGTGTTTTTTTTTTCAAAAAATAAATCTCTTAAAAATTTAACATTTTAAGACAATTAAAACAAGGCTTCAAATCTGTTGCAAAAAGAAAAGAGAGTCTTACGTCGCGTTTGACAACCTAATTTTAAGGTAATTTTTTTTTGTTTAAAATCACTTTATGTTAAATAAAAAAATTTCGTTTGATAAATTGTAAGTGTAACTTTAAGTCAAAAATATATTTTTAATTAAAAAAATCAATTCTCCTCACAAAAATTTTAAAAAAATCGTACTAATATCTCAAATACTACAATTTAAAAACAAAAAATATATTAAATATTTTAATTAAAAAAATTATTATAAAAAATTATTTCAAACACCTCGTGGTCCTGGTCGAGTACTATTCAATAATACATCTTATGAATGGATAAGAAATTTTTTTTTTTTTTTGTGTGGTACTAATAAGTCAATAAAATAAAATAAAAAATCATCAAGTAGTGGCAAATTCCATTTTCGCTTTTGATTTTGGGCTCCTGCCTAGGTTTTTGAGTAGGTGGAGACTGGTTCACCATTCAATAATAGATCTTATCCATCTCCATCCATATATATTTAAAAAGTCAGTTGCTCATCAATCTTTCGTTCTTGGTGAAATTACATTCTTGTCCCTTAATTTTGATTTTCATATGGATGAAAGTATTATATTATTCTCTATATTTATAGTGAATAAAACTTAATATATAATAATAATTAATATATTTCATGTTTATTAATCGTATCGTTCATCGCATAAAACTTGTTTAGAAGATCAATCATGCAAAATTTTAATAAAACCGAATATCAATAACTAATTATTTGAACATACTTATTTTAAATCAAAACACATGATCTATTCGTTAAATTACATATAGCATTAAAATAAATCTTATAAAATACTATATCTATAAATATATAATCAATCGATTTTTTTTAAGTGAATAATCTTCTTATTATGATCTTCAAGATAAATGATTCGAATTATTAAAATAAACTTGATATGAGCTCATAAAAATTAAACTTTATAATAAAAGTATATTTTATATCTTGCAAAATAAAAAAGTTGGTCGTTAACCATTGGAATCGGATGATGCTTTTATTATTCTCCCCAATATATAATAATTTAACTTAATGTGTAATTGTTATAGATACACCTCTTGTTTATTTCCATAATTGTATTGTTTATTTTATAAAATTTGTTTAAAAAATTATTTTTTTTAAAATTAAATCAATCAAATATCAATAATTAATTACTTAAATATATTTATGTTAGATAAAATTAATAATTTATTATTAAAATAATACATACCGTTAAAATAAATATTGTAAGACACTATATCTATAGATATCAAATCAATTTTTGCTTTTTTAAAAATTATTTTCTTAATATATTTTACAAGATAAACGGTTTGAATCGTCGAGAACGTGCAGAATATAATCAGTTGAATCATGAAAAAAAGAAGGCTAGATGAACAAAAAAAAATATAAAAAAAGATTCAAAACCATCTTTCCAAAATCAATGATTAACTAAAAGGAACGGCCTACTTAGAGACAATCGCCACAAAATTTTATAAAATATTATTATGATAGTATTAATCATTATCTTAAAATTATATAAATTAATTCTATTTTATTTTTAAAACTTAAATATTTGCCCCATGTAATTTTAAAAAAAAATATTTTTCCTCTTAATAGCAATAATTATATAACACTTAATGAATTATCGAAATTTTTCTTACCACTTACAATGATATGGTGCACTCTTAATTCTAATAATGTTTTTAGTTTCAATAATATTATTTAAATAGTTTAGAGTTATCAAATATCAAAGAAATTTTTAAATTTAATCTGGGATTTCTTTGTGTTTAAACCTATGTTAATATAAATTCAATACCATGTGAAATTTTTAATTACATAGAATTAACTGCATAAATATATTTTTACTGTAATGGTATAAATTTCATAGCATAATCAAGCTATTAAATAATATCACTTAACAAACATATATTTTTATTACTTTTATCTCAACAAATTATATTTTATTATATTTTTTAGATGATTAATTTCTCCCAGCATCATTATTAATGTTATGAGATTACAATTTTATAGAATTAGGTTACAAATCGAGTTATGTAATGACAATGGTTCAATTAAAGTAACGATATTTTAATATTATCAAGTTAATGAAATTTGCATAAGAGATAATAGTTTTTAATTTATTTTAAATTCATATTCAATTAAATATTTCCTAATATCTTTTTTCTATTTAATATTTTTAAAGTATGGACAAATTACAAAAAAAAAAAAAACATTCCTAACAGTACTAATTAAAAATCATCATGTTATCCAGTTAAAGTTGCAAGTATATACAATTCGTGCAAATTTAATGCTCCAATTTAACATTGGTTCTACTACTGTAAATTCTCCATATGCATTCAATAATTCATTTTCACTCCTTTACACGATAGATTCTATCCCAATAAGTTCATTAGTTGAGATAGAAAATCTAAATCTTCCACCTTAGAACTAAAATCAAAATAGTTGTTCAAAGTTAAAAGTCTTTCATGTGCTACTAAAAAACAGCACCCACTTAAATTCGTATCTTAATATTATATCAGTAATATTTTTCTTATCAATCTAGTATATATAATCATTCTGCACTTATTTTGTGGACAAAACTAATTATTAGGCTTACTGGTAAATCAGTTAGTAAACTTTTGTGTTGTATATGAACAACTTGCTATATTATCCAATGAATACTAATATTAATTTTTGAGTAATTATGGTTATGAACATTTGTACAGCTAACTACAGTGTGGATATGAAATATATTTTATAAAAATATTCTTTTTTTTTGTTTTCTATGTTAATTTATGTATATTAATACAAAGAGTGTGCCTACATATATTTTTTTAAAATATTTTCTCATCTTTACTACAAATGGACCGAGTTTTTATTGCGTGCAAGCACGGGGCTGGATTAGTAGTAAATAATAAAATAATAAGAACAAAGAATATTTTCAATATTATTAATATATTTTAAAATGAAAAATATAATATTTATAGATATTAATACATTTTGTACATATATTTATACAATATTTTTTTCCTATTATATACGGCTCAATAGGCGGTGATTAATATGTTCTATTACTCGCTTTTCTTTCCTCTTATCCCAACTATGGACTTAAATCTAGTAATTAAATGGTATGTATGGGGCTTAACAGTTAATATGAAGTTAAACTACTTTCTCAAAAAAACTTTAAAGATGAAAAAATACCCCAAAAAGGTATTAAAGCAAAAGAAAATGAAGGCATATTATTATATATATACATTTTAACAAATTAAAGTAAAAGAATAAAAGAGATTTTAAATAATTCTAAATTTCAGAAATTCATATTATTCCAAATAATTCAGCTTTTTGTTCTTAATTTTTGTGATAATGGTGGTGGAACAAGTGGAACCACACTCTACACCAAGGCTTATAAAACCTGTCTTATACAGCCTGAATCATCCATGCGCCACAAAAGGAGCATGGAAATGGAGGGTGTCACAGCAGCGCCCCTTCTTCACACGCGGAGGTTCTCACGTCGCGCCGTCGCCAACCGCGTGTTTGCGGCGGTTTACGCGTGCGCCATTTTCGCTCTGCTCTATCGCCATGCACTCACAATCCTCCACTCCACTTCCTTCTCCTCCTTCAGTATCTCCCTCTCCTTGTTGATCTCCGATGCTATTCTAGGGTTTATGTGGTTCACCGCACAAACTTTTCGCCTGCGTCCCGTCTATCGCCAAGTATTCCCGGAAAACCTTGAAAAAGTCATGGAGGAGAAAGATTTTCCGGCGATTGACATCTTTATATGCACCGCCGACCCATACAAAGAGCCGCCGGTGAGTGTGGCGAACACGGCCTTATCGGTCATGGCTTACGACTACCCTGCAGAGAAGCTTTCGGTGTATGTTTCCGACGATGGAGGCTCTGCTCTGACTCTCTTCGCTTTCATGGA
This sequence comes from Heliamphora exappendiculata, assembly GCA_034768845.1. Classification (NCBI taxonomy): domain Eukaryota; kingdom Viridiplantae; phylum Streptophyta; class Magnoliopsida; order Ericales; family Sarraceniaceae; genus Heliamphora; species Heliamphora exappendiculata. The sequence continues at coordinate 15,025 of JAOTRH010049522.1, read as the reverse complement.
AGCTGCTAAATTTGGAAGACACTGGTTACCCTTCTGCAGGAAGAACAAGATTGTAGAGAGGTGCCCTGATGCGTATTTTAGATCAAATCACCCCCGGTGTTCTGAGACTGAGCAGATTAAGGTGATAAATATCCAATATTATTATTAAGTCTTTTCGTTAATGTTTCTTGATTTCACGTGTTTTCATTACGAATTGAGCCAAATAAGGTCGATAAATTGAATGGAATTAAATAGAATAGATGACAAGTTATTGTGTGGATTCCCAAATATTTTTTATATTAAAAAATTATAAATAAGTTTATGTATACCTTGAATTTTTTTATTTATATTTTGTTAGAATGAGATGAAAAAATAAAATCTAAATTGTAGAGTTAATTAGAACAATTAAGAATTAAAAAGTAATAATTCCGAGTATAGTATTAATAATCTTAATGAATAATTTTTTTAATACCACATCTGAAAAAAAAAAATCTAACCATATAGCCCAAACTATTGATCTTAACTTTGCCGTACAAATATGAAGTTGCTAAGAAAACGAGACAATTCTAAAGGCTTGTTAGTTATGGAAGACTAAGGAAAGATTGAATTGAATTATAGTACACCAGGACTCACTAATTTTTTTCTTCTCTAAAGGATTAATAATCATGTATTTGTATTAATTGTTGAACTCAAATTAATAATGCCAGTATATATTAGACTATTCTTGAGAAAATTAATAATAGGTCCCCTGACATTATTACTACTAGGTTCAAAATTATTATTATTTTTTATCCAGCGATTAATAATAATTCTTCAACTCTAGTTACATTCTTATTTTTTTCTAACTAAATATAAATTAAAATTTTCACAGTATATAAAATACAATTTATAATCTTTTGGTATAAAAATCACGTGAAATCCTAATATTTCTTATTACTTTTATCTAATCTAATTTCATTCAAAATAACAAACAAAATTTAAAAAGTATATCCTGCGTATCCCTACTCCAATCCACTTTTCCAATTTGCCGTTCCAAAACTAGCCAAAGATTAAGGCCTTGATTGGTTATCCAGATTTTTTGGTGTTTTTTTTGGCTAAAAATGTCAAAAAAAATTAATATAATTCATCTAACAAAAAAATAAAAATTTAAAAAGTCAAAAAAGTCAAATCAAAATACTAATTCTTAAAATATTATATCCAAACTTCAACTACTTTTAAAGACAATAGTCTCACTCATTCATAACTTATTTACTACAACTAATAATTATATATAATTATTATTTTTAACTATATAAAAGGGCAAAAGTGTCTAATTTAAACAAAAACTAAAAAAAATTAACTTTTTACCAAATTAGCTAATTTCAAAAAAACTAGGTTAAGAGTTAATTTACCAATAACATGCTTTGAACTTAATTTAAGTTTCTAACTATAAATGTAAAAAATTAAAAAAATTTAATTTTTAAATTAGTCGTCAATAAGGCCCAAGACAGAAGGATGGGAATGATGGGGATTTCTTATGGATGTGGAGGAGTTATACCGTTGATAGAGAATGCCGCGTAAATATATTAATGTGGTGTGTCTAATTAATATATATATTATATGTATTTAGTATAAAAAAATCATCATTAATCCATATGATTGTATTTTTAAAATTCATCTCGTAAAATAAAAATTAATATTTTTTTATTATAACTTTAAAAAACTTATAGAAGACAAAAAAAAAGAAGCTAATTTATCAGGTTTTCTTCCTTCTCTTTTTATAGTTGGGCAACTAGCAACTGTGCGAAAAAAGGAAAACAAAAAACCAATAATTCTAACACACGATGAACACCACAATTTGCTAAGGGAGTGTTTGGTTGAACACTAAAAAGTGAGTTTTTTTGCTTATTTATGGCTTATTAGGCTTGTTTTAGTTTTTTATTCTTAAGAATTTTGGGATCAGCTTGTTGGGTCCACCCCCCCTCCCCAAAAAAAGCTCATGGTCAACCATTTAACTTTTAATACTTTTTGAGCTAAAAAAATCGTAAGCACTTGATTGGCAACTCTTGAATTTTTAATTTCTTAAGTAAAAAGTAATAAAAAAGTAAATCGTATGACTTGTCTAGAAAGTCAAAAGGTGAACTTTTTCTTCGTGCACTGCAATACAAATCACATTCCATTAAGAAAACAAAATATTCTTCCTTACTGTTACAAATCATTTCTAATACATATTAAGAAAGGGTAAAGAAAGCCAAATGAAAAAAAAAAAAAAAAACACCAAAACACTTTTGTTACTAATCAAGGCCTAAGTGAGGGAAAAGAAATCAATTAACCAACAATATAATATATGTAACAATCTAAGTGGCACATTGATTCAATAACTTGAATAAAGAGTCTAATAACACGATTCGAAAGTTTAAACTCAAGTTATTAGTAGTTGCTCGCAAGTTTTATTATGTATCAAATTTATTTTTTAGTTGGGATGTAAATAATATCAAGCTTACACACTTTTATCATAATATCCCTTATTTAAATATGTGACGCCATCGTCGTGTGGTCTAAGTTTTTTTCTTAGTTGAGATGTGAATAGTAACTGATTTACATACACAAAAAAGCCCATAAGCGTGCACAACGTATACAATCTCGGGAACTCTACTTTTCTCTAAAGTCTCTACTTCTCTATCCACACCACCACGGTACCCCACATAAGAATTAGAGTTGGCTCTGATACCATTTATAACTACCTAAGTGGTCCACTGATCTAATAATTTAAATAAAAAGCCTAACAACACGACAAGTTTCATTATATATCAAATTTATTTTTTATTTTTTACCAATATAGGATGTAGTGTCACAATATATTACCGAAAAGATAGTGTAACAGTTCCCATAGTGAGCTTAATTAGTTGATTTATCTCCTTCATAATCCATTATAATTAATAAACCTGCCTTTTAATCAAGTTTGTATGTTACAGATGATGTATGAAAGCATGAAGGTAAGGGTGGAGAATGTTGTAGAGAGAGGGAAGGTTGACGACGAGTACATCACTAGCGAACAAGAACGCCAAGCTTTCAACCGATGGACTGACAAATTTACCTGCCACGACCATCCCACTGTTATTCAAGTATTTTGTATTTTTATCCACTAAATTAATCCAATTCTTCCATTCCTTCGATTTCAATAAATTTCTCTTTTGCAATTAAGTCCGCTTTTATTTCGGATAAAAATTTAGAATTTTAGTACGTATAAGATTATGCATACATTTTGTATTATATATATTCACTCGCAGGTCTTGTTAGAGGTTGGCAGAGATAAAGACATTACAGAACAATTAATACCAAACCTTATCTATGTATCCAGACAGAAGAGTAGATTCTCTCCACATCACTTCAAAGCTGGTGCTCTTAATGCCCTAGTAAGCAAAGCTCTCAAATTAAACCTATTTCAACAGTGATAGATATTATTTGTCATGAAATTTTGTTGTCTGTGTATCTATGTGCACCGAAAATCGTAATTTTATTTAGTGCTGTTTGAGATGTCTAAAAAATTTAATTTTTAAAAAATTTAACTTTAAAAAAATAAATAAATAAATAAAGTTAAATTATTTGGAATAATTTTTTGTAGTAGCTTTTTTGCATTTTTATTTTTTATTGAAATATCTAAAATATCTTTTTAGTTTTTAAGTTGTAGTGTTTGAGATATTGGCACTACTTTTTGTTTTTTTAGTAAAGTTGATTATTTTAAGTAAGAGTATTATATTAATTTTATTTGAAAAAAGTAAGGGTATTTGATATATGTATTGACTTTTTTATTGGATTAAGAAATGAAAAAAAAAAGTTAACTTTAAAAAAAAAAAAAAAAACAAAACAGTGCAGCTTAAAAATCAATTTTTTTTTGAAAAAAAGCCAGCTTAAAAGCTATCCCAAACAGGCCCTTAAAAGTTTGAAAATACTATAATCTTGAGATATAGTTCAATAGTTCAACAAAATGGAGAAATAAATTTTTTGAAACAAAATATTTCTTGCATTCATTATAAATCAATGGTGGTGTTAACACTTAACTTACAATACAAAAATATATCTCTGACGGCATTTTATAGAGTGATTTAATCCGATGGTAATGCTCACGGTTAGAATTTTTGTTGGTGTGAGTCCCAAGTTATGGAAATACTCTCTCCAGAAATGTGAGCAAGACTGTTTGCTCTAACGATCAATGTCTCATGTACTAAATTTTCCTTTTCAAGTAATATAAAACATTTACAAATGTCTTTTTCTAATATTTTCTGGATCCTATTTTTCAAATGTTTTGAAGCTTCGAATATCAGCCATCATGACCAATGCGCCTATAATCTTGACGCTAGATTGCGACATGTATTCCAATGATCCCCAAACACCTCGTGTCGCACTATGTTTCTTTTCTGATCAAAAAATTAGATCGGAATTAGGGTATGTTCAATTTCCTCAGCAGTTCCATGGGCTCAACAAAGATGACATATATGGTTGTGATTTTAAACGTGAATTCCAAATCAACCCGATAGGAATGGATGGGCTAGCTGGCCCTGATTATGCTGGGACTGGATGTTTTTTCGCCCGTCGAGTTTTTTTTGGAGGCCCATCATCTTTTGTTATTCCTGAAATTCCCAAATTGAGACCAGACCGTGCAGTTGACAAGCTTATACAGGCTCAATCAACACTCGCATTAGCCCACCATGTAGCAGATTGCGAGTATGAGAAAAACCATGCCAATTGGGGTTCCAAGGTAAGATTATTGATCATTTGTAGAAAACTCTCTAGCAAGTTACTAATATTGAAATCTTGACTTGTTTCGAAACTTGCAGTTGGGCTTCAAATATGGGTCTGTGGTTGAGGATTTCTATACGGGTTATCGGTTGCAATGTGAGGGATGGAAATCTGTATTTTGTAATCCGGAGAGACCGGCATTTTTAGGGGATATACCAATCACCCTTAACGATGTGTTGAACCAAACCCAACGATGGTGCGTGGGCCTCTTTGAGGTGGGTTTCTCGAAATATAGCCCTATTACATTCGGCGTTAGGGCCATGGGCCCAATCATGGGCCTTTGTTACACTTACTATGCTTTTTGGCCCACATTGGCAATTCCAATGACTATATATGCATTTCTCCCTCAGCTAACTCTTCTCAATGGAGTCTCCATCTTTCCAAAGGTCCGTATATGCCTAATCCTCTTTTACTTGATGTTTCTAAAATGGGTTAATCTCTTTATTGGAACGAAATGATTAAATTGGAATAAACTGGCCTTAACTTGCCTTTTTTAGTAATTCTTTTTCTTAATCTTCTGGTTATTTTTTTTTTCAAAATGTTTTGATTTATCTTGAGTGAGTATATAGGACTTAGACAACTGACAAAAACATATTTGAAAAAAAAAACCCACTAAAATAAAAAAAATAAGTAACATAAGTTATTTATTTGCTTATCTTTTCTTTTTTCTTCAATGAATTATTTTCAAACACAATCCATGTTTTACCTTTTTTTAATTCCTTTACTTAAGATAAACTGAAAAACAATTGACAAAAAGACATAAAAAAATGTACTAAAGATGAAAAATAAGTAAGTTTAAAGAATTAGTATATAATAATCAACAATTATAAATATTTCAGGTCACAGATATGTGGTTTTTCTTGTACGTTTTTCTATTTATTGGAGCCTATGGATTCGATTGTCTAGAATTTATATTAGCCCAAGGAACCTTTCGAAGGTGGTGGAGCAATCAGAGAATGTGGATGGTAAGAGGAGTCACATGTAAGTTGTTCGGGTCAATTGAGTTCTTATCCAAATGTTTAGGCATTGCCGAACAAAAGTTCAATGTGACCAGCAAAGTAGTAGACAATGAACAAAGCAAAAGGTACGATCAAGGGACATTTGAGTTCGGAGTCGCGTCACCTATGTTTGTGTCGCTAGCGATGGCTGCAATCGTCAATTTAGCGGCGCTCCTCAAAGGGCTGATCGGAGTTGTCAGGGGAGAAAATTTAGAGGGACGATTCTTTGTTCAAATGTGTATTACTAGTTTCGTGATGCTAAATTCCTGGCCAATTTATGAGGCCATGGTGTGGAGGACCGACAAAGGAAGGATACCTACTAAAACTACCATCACTTCCATATTTCTTGTAGGGGGTCTATACATAATAACTTTTCTTGCACTAAATATATGAAAGTGCGTAGGGGCATTAATTTGCAAGATTATTCCACTTTTCCTTTCAAAGAAGATGAAGAGAAGTACAAATGAAATTATGTATCTTGTCTTTGATGATTTGTTGTCACTATATCCTTAGATATTAATGTTGTTAAATTTTGTCTTGAGTTTTTTTTCCCCTTATATTTTATACATGATTCATTAATGGTCTCCATTGCATTGGGATAGAAGAAGATTTTTTCAAAAAAAAGGATATGTAATCTATCTCTCTCTCTCTCTATGTATGCAACTCCAATTAATTTAAGAGGCATTCTTTCAAGAATACAAGTTTTCTCTAAATACACTATGTGATTTTATAGTCTAATCTAATTATGTACTGTATAATGTAGTTATAACTTAAAATTGTATCGGTTATGAAACAAAATAATATTGGTTGTGACTTGAAGTGAGAGGTAAATCAAAGTGGGGTCAACGTATATTTAAATTAAAATGGGTCCCAATTTATTTATGAGATTGTAGTAGGGTTTCGTCACAAGATTGAACTTTAGGAAATTTTGTAGCCGCACTAATCACTAGTTGTCTCAAAGACTTAGAATAAGAATAATTTGTTCTTATTCTTATTGGCATGTATTACTATATAATTTAGGTAATTTTCTTATTAATGTAAGAAATATATTTATTTTTAGGTTATATATTGTATATTGGTTGATTATTGCTTTTGTAAGTTTATTGATTATAATTGACTTGTCATAACTTTTTGAGTTGTGGGAAATATTTGCAAAAATAAAAAAGAAACAATTTATTTTCTTACTAATAGTTTAGTTTGTTTTTTAGTTTCAATAGTTGCAACAGAACATGCATTTTTAGATGCAAAAAACATGAAAATTAAAATAGGCTACACAATGGCGAATGATTTTCTAGTTAGTTAAGTACTTTTCATTGAAAATACGTTGCAAGAAATTTTAGTATGGATTCTTTCATAGATGTCTTTAATAACATGACGAAGCACCAAACACAACTCAAGATATCTCATTTTAAGTAGATCGATTAATATAAATTTGCTATCTTTTTTTTCTTTAATTGAATAGAGTAAAGCATGCTTAATAAAGCATGCTATTTTTCTCCTTTTTTTGCCAATAGAAATTAGAATTATGGGTCATACCTTTTTAAAATGTTTTGTTCGTGTACATATATTCATCACTCCTAGGTTAAAATTCCAAATTCATCCCAGCATATAATGGGGGTTGTATTAGTCACCAACTAATGGGAGGTGATTAATAGACTAACACGGATATAAATTTTGAATATTAATTTACTTTTGGAGCTTCGGTCTACACTTTGCACAAATACCTCACTACAAGAATAATGAATTTTAGAGGTGCCACAATTCGTCACAGAATCTGTTTAGTGACAAACAAATTATCGTCACAAGATTGTCACTAAACGTCTTTTGTGACACAAATACAAAATCGTCACAAATAGTACCACTTTTAGTGACGAAGATAAGTCAACATTAATTGTATACCTTTCTGTGACAGTTTTTTTGTCACTAATTGGATTAAAAAAGTGTTATTAATTGTATAAGTTGTCACTAAAATGACACCTTTAGTGACAAAGAAAAGTTGACATTGATTGTAAACTTTTTTGTGACATTTTTGTTTGTCACTAATTGGATAAACAAGTGTCACTATACATAAAGTTGTCACTAAATAGTCTTCTTTGGTGACAAAGAGAAGTCAACATTAATTGTAGACCTTTGTGTGACACTTTTTTTCGTCACTAATTCTTTTGAACAATTGTCACTATATGTATAAGTTGTCACTAAAGTTTAAATTTTCAAATTTAAAAAAATAACTTTTGTGACGAAAAAAAGTTTATCACTTAAGTTCAAACATTTTTTGATAAATTTAATAGTCACTAAATCAAGTTCAATGATTAATTGTGTGACGACTGAAATCACCACTACTGAATTGTTGCACAAATAGTGACATCTTGTTGTCATAAAAATCTTTTTGTTTAAATTTTGTAACATATTTTTGTTACTAAAAATAGTGTTAATAGTGATAATTCTTTATAGTCACGTAAAAAATTTTATTTACTTGTTTTGACATTAAAATCAGGACCTGTTTAATGAGTATCAAGATACAAAATATATTCACCATCAAAAAGAGAAGAATGAACAGTGAACTTCCAAATTTCATTTAATAAAAGATCTCCCATAATTTGAATTAATAAAGAGAAGAAAAAAAATCCACATTGGCAATAAATTACCAATGTTTAAAACTAGAATTGATTCACATGTCTATCAAAAACAAAATAACATAAATAGAAAAGTGCTCATTTGTTCTTCGTTCTGATAATGTGCTAGGTTCAATGGAGTTGGAAGCAACTTGTCTAATTATCGACAACTTACTCATTTGTACAAGTACCAAACGAAAAAAGAAAAAAACTATTAGGGTCGCATAATGAATAAACAAAAATTTATTAACTATACAAGAAAATAAATAATTATTGACAATTAGAAATTATCATAAAATGTTTATTTTTTGTCACTAAAGACTTTTAGTGACAATAAATAAGTCGTCACAGAGTTGTTATTAAAAGTTTGTAGCTAATATTAGTAACTAAAAAGGTGTTATCACTAAATAATCACTTTTTGTGACGATTTAATTTATAACTAAAACGTATGCAAATTTTATCACTATAGAGACTAATTATTACTAAAAATTATATTTAAAATTTTAAAAATTTAAAAATATAACTTTTAGTGACAATAAATGATTGTAGAAAATTGCTAATTTTTTAGTGATTGTAATTTTTGTCACTAAAAATTAAATTTTAAAAATCTATTTTATAAAATAATATAAATATCAAGTTTTTTTTTAGTGACAACATCTTGTCGCCATAAAAAGTTTCTTGTTTAAATTTTGTGACGACATATTTTTGCTACCAAAAATAGTGTTAATAGTGACAATTGTTTATAGTCACATAAAATTTTCTGTTTACTTGTTTTGGCATTAAAATCAGGGCTGTTTAATGAATATCAAGATACAAAATTTTTACACCATTAAAAGGAGAAATGAACAATCAACGTCAAAATTTCATTTAATTAAAAAACCCCCATAATTTCAATTAATAAAGAGAAGAAAAAAGAATCCACATTGGCAATAAATAACCAATGTTTAAAACTAGAATTAATTCACATGTCTATCAAAAGCAAAATAACAAAAATAGACATGCTCCTTTGTTATGAAGTGCTTGGGTTTAATGGAGTTAGAAGCGACTTGTCTAATCATCAACCGTCTACTTATTTGCACATTTGCACACCCTATGCTGTTATACGAACTATAAATTACAAATATAATTATAATTTTAACTAAAAATTATAAGTATTTGTTGAAATTATATATTTGTACTATTAAATTATAGAATTTGTGTTTATTTATTTACAATTAGAAGCAACAAAAAAATACTATAAGTATACTTATTTCGATATCCTTGACATTTTACTGAGTTATAAGCTAAAAGTTAATAGTTAAGCTAAAAAAAACACAGAAAGAGGGAACCGTTATTTTGCTCTATATATATTTTTTACAAATAAATTGTCAAAACTCATTTGTGTATATGAGAGATATAATATGTGAGAGAGACGGAAACCGCAAGAGATAGAGAGTTGAGAATAATTTGAGCGAGATTAGGGACATATGCAAAATTTTAATTTAAGATGACAAATAATTTTTCAAAAAATTTAACGGATGTATATTATATTAAAAAATAAAAGAAAGAAGACTAACTTATATAATTTTTATATATTTGAGACTGCTATAATAATTGAATTTTTTTTTCTTCAAAATTTAAGGAGGTGGTTGTCCCACTATCCCTCTTGAGAGAGACACATCTTCTCCATTGTATTTTTCTTTGAATTCAAAATACCGAATTGTTTTTTCTCTTTGTCAAATCGTTGTTTGTTGCTTTGTTATTGTTGCTTGGCATACTCATTCAATGCAATAATTAATCAAGACAAGGTGGTGCCTGGTTCACCATTCAATAATACATCATATGAATGGACAAGAAACTTATTTTTTTGGGGGTACAAATGAGACAATATCATTTAAAAAGGAAAATCATCAAGTAGTGGCAAATTCTATTTTCGCTTCTGATTTTGGTTCCTGTAATAGCTAGGTTATTGACAAGACAAAAATAAATATTTTTTAATGGGTCGTGATTAGCATGTTCCATTACTCACTTTTTTTTTCATGTTATCCTAATTAAGGACTTAGATCCAATAATTAAATGGCACATGTGGGATGGAAAAATTACATGTACTTACGAAATTAATCTATTTAAAGATGAAAAATAAGCAAGTTTAAAGAATTAGTATATAATAATCCATGTTTTACCTTTTTAATTCCTCTATTTAAGATAAACTAAAAAACAATTGACTAGAAGACAAAAAAAAATGTACTAAAGATGAAAAATAAGCAAGTTTAAAGAATTAGTATATAATAATCAACAATTATAAATATTTTAGGTCACTAATATGTGGTTTTTCTATTTATTAGAGCCTATGGACACGATTGTCTAGAATTTATTTTAACCCAAGGAACGTTTCGAAGGTGGTGGAGCAACCTGAGAATGTAGATGGTAAGAGGAGTCACATGTAACTTGTTCGGGTCAATTGAGTTCTTATGCAAGTGTTTAGGCATTGCTGAACAAAGGTTCAATGTGACCAGCAAAGTAGTAAACGATGAACAAAGAAAAATGTACGATCAATGGATATTTGAGTTTGGAGTCGAGTCACCTATATTTGTGCCGTTAGTTATGGTTGCAATCGTCAATTTAGGAGCGCTCCTCAAAGGGCTGATTGGAGTTGTCAGTGGTAAAAACTTAGAGGGATGATTGTTTGTTCAAATGTGTATTACTGGTTTCATGGTGCTAAATTGCCGGCCAAATTATGAGGCCATGGTGTGGAAGACTGATAAAGGAAGGATGCTTACTAAGACTACCATCACTTCCATATTTCTTGTAGGGGCTCTATACATAGTAACTTTTCTTACACTAAATATATAAAAGTGTGTAGGGGCATTAATTTGTAAGATTATTCCACTTTTCATTTCAAAGAAGATGAAAAGAAGTTAAATGAAATTCTCTGCCTTGTCTTGATGATTTGTTGTCACTCTATCCTTAGCTATTAAAGTTGTTAAATTTTGTCTTGTGTTTTTTTTTTTCAATTTTATACATGATTCATTAATGGTCTTTATTGCATTGGGATAGAAGAAGAAATTTTTTCAAAAAAAGGATATATATCTCTTAAAAATTAAACTTTCTAAAGAGACTAGCCTATGTTTGGCCTTGTTTTTTTTAAAGATTTTTTGTTTAAAAACATTTTTAAAAATCCACTAATTTGGCTTAAGTTGGTTTTTTCACATTTTTTAACATTTACTTTTTTATAAAGAAAAAAGGCAAAAAATTTTAAAAATTTTAAAAAAAAACTAGTCTAAACACAAGCTAAGTCGACTTAAAATGCAATATGTACTTTTTTTTTACCACAATGTAAAAAATAGGCCTTTTTCATAGCATTTGCATTGGCAAATAATTCGTCACTAAAATTATTCTGCCATCTGACTAGTTACCACCGTTTGCCTTCGCAATGTCACAAATAAGAGTTAATCCTATTTTTATAACTTGTTTTGAGATAAATTCTTTGTGCTAAACATATATTCCAGGAATTTTTTAAAAAAATATTTAATGCTATTATGGACATTTATACCCTTATATGTAATTATGATAAGTGATTAGATATAATGGATATATACGTACGAATTGTATAAATTCTATTTTTGTAATAGAATATACATAGTGATTTACTTAGATTTTTTGGTGAGCAATTACATATAAATGAACATCTTAGAATGTTGTTGTAAAAAATAAGAATGTTATTGCAGGAAATAAAAATGTGTTAGTTCAATAAAAAATAAAAATGTTAGTGCAGTAAATAAGAATGTTGTTGCAGTAAATAAGAATTGTACGAGGGTAATTCATAAATTTAATTTATATGTCGGGTTGAATCCAGTCCGATCAAACCCGTCAACAGTTAGAGAACTGCAAAAAAGTAGCAAGCGTGAGCTGACCAGCGGCAAAATGCCGAAAGCCACTCCAATAGTAAAGTTTGAACTGTTTTTAAGATAAAAAAAAACTAGAAAGAAAGCAAATGGGTAGTGTTTTTGCTAGGAATAACAGATTATGCATACATTTTCCTTTTGAGACTCCTTTTTTTATAGTGGAGATCAACGCACCTCTCTCCTAGGATCTCATGAGGATTTTGGTGCCTCACTCGCCTTCCCGCAAAACGAATATGCCAAACCTACCATGCAAACGACGGTGCCAGGTAATCTAGGCTGAGTCCGATCAAATCATCATAAATGATATTTTCTCGGCCATTTTCCTCAGAGCTTATGCGATTTTGGCTAACCAAACACTTGAGAGCTGATACATTCTCAGTCTTGCATTAAATGTTATACGATCCAAGTCTAATCTCATTCAATGTTCGAATTTCATTCAATGTTGTAAGATCCTTGTCACGTCGCATTAAATGCGATCTGCAGGGCCGCGGTTTCTCCCTTTCGATTTGGAGCTCGACCTCTCGATCCGTTTTGAGAGTAATGACCAATCTCAGATGCACATTCAGCCCTGGCAGCCGTGTCCCCATATGCAGGAGTTCATTCACGGTGGGTTGCCCTGAGCCATCCATTGGGCTCTAGGAAGTTAGGTTTTTCAGTGGATCGAGACGAATTGGATTTATCCCCCTTCAAGAATGTTATCGCAATTTCTCACAATTGCAATGTTTATTGTATTTAGGGTTTCGAATAGAAATGACGAGTTTGCATACAGAAAATTAAAAACGATGAAATTTTTGTTGAGGGTTTGAGTTTGACATAGAGTGGGATGTAGAAAATTTACTAATAGTTATCACCTTTGTTACAATGGTCGAATCCTTTGAATAAAATTTTTCGGTGGTATTTCAGAGATCTTCGCGTATCAATATTCAATATATACCACGAAAGTTGATATTTATTTGTGGTTGTAATCTTATAATACCAATTTTGACTTTGTTTTGAAAAGAAACATTACAATTTCATATGCAACTTTAATGCAATATTTCATTCACAATCTGAGTAATTTCAGTACATTGTCAAAAAAAGGAACTTAGTTGGGTACTAATTTCGTAAATGGTTCTTATCCCAAAAAAATAGTAAAAACAAGATTTAAGGCTAAATCACTCTTGAAATAATGTGTTAAATTGTATTATATATATATATATATATATATATATATATATATATAAAATAAGAGATTTGGATAAAATCTTTTGTCGATGGGAGTAGCTTATATTAATGCAATTGAACTCTATTGTTTCGATGACGACTTTGTATATGATTGTAACATTTCGTAGCAGGGTTAACTTGGTGGTGCCGCTATTGTTATTGAATAATTACTTTTTTCTCAGAAAAAAATCATACTCTCTCAGAATATATGTTCGGTTTCTGGAAAAAAGTTATAACTAAATTTTTTTAAAATAAAATAACTATAATAAGCTCAATACAAAAATCCACTCTACTAGAAAAACTCTTATTTTATCTCAAATATTATAACTTAATATTATATATTTTACCAAAAAACTATCCAAAAAAATTATTCCAAAAAATCTAGTTCCTTTTTCTTGTCTTTTTTTTTTTCAAAAAATAAATCTCTTAAAAATCTAATATTTTAGACATTTAAAACGAAGGCTTCAAGTCTGTTTCAAAAAAAAAATAGAGTCTTAGGTCGTGTTTGACAATCTAGTTTTAAGCTAAGTTTTATTGCTTAAAATCTTTTTAAGTCATATTAAAAAAGTTTATTAAGTGTGACTTTAAGTTAAAAGATAAAATGTCAAAAAAATTTGACTTAAAGTCACTTTAAGCTAAAAGGTAAGTTGTTATAATTGTTTTAAATTTATTTTTACATAATTACATATTCAATATCTATCTTGTTAGATAAATTTTAACGAATAGATTTTTAAAATATAATTTTTATAAAAACAAATTATGTGCATAACAAAAGTTACGGTATTTTTAAAATATATATAAAAATATTTAATTTTAAAAAAAAGCTAAAAGAATAAAAATCAGTAAGTAAGAAAGCAAAAATTCAAAAATTAAAAATAAAACTTAAATAATTTTTTATTTTAAATTAAAAATAAAAAACATTGACTTAAAATCGGATGAGACCTATTTTTGCTTTTACAAAATAAAAATAAATAATTAGTTATAAGTCAAATTCTTAATCTTTGTCCTACATTTACTTTACTTAATTTTTCTTTAATTTCTTAAATTTATAGTTATAAAAAAATTAAAATCTAAAATTCTCTAATTTAATGCTTAATATTTGTATGAAAAAAATCACCATTCTTGAAAACCATACTCCCGAACAAGAAGAACCCATCACGTGGCCGATGGTGGCCCCGAGAAGCACCTTGGCGGTAGAAGACGACAACAACGTCAAAGAAGAAGACGACGGGGTTCGCATTTAATGACGCATTTCATTGCCAAATCTTCCAATCAAAGCACAGTCCAATCCAATTCCCTCTGCGAATTGAAAATTCAATTGGCTCGCCACCAACAGAAGCTATTGACCATCCAGGCACAATCCTTGCCGGCAAACTCCTCCCTGAACCCGTCTTCTGTCACCTCCCTCTTATCTCCTCCTCCTCCTCTTCCTCTTTGACAATAATCTTTATTTATATATATATATATATATATATATATATATATATAAACTCCTCCTCCTCCTCCTCCTCCTCCTCCTCCTCCTCCTTGACAATAATCTTTTAATATATATATAATAAATTTATCTATT
>JAOTRH010049511.1:0-52636 GCA_034768845.1 Heliamphora exappendiculata | reverse complement strand
TAAGTTTTAATTGCATATCTAGTTTCTGTGAGATATTAAGAGTTTTTCTGAAAAGTTATTTTTAAATATCCATTGCTAGCAAAGAACCCAATTCTCCCCCCCCTCTTGGGTTGCCTGTTTCCTAACAAGAATGTTAAAGTAGATGCGTGGCAAGATAAAAAAAGATAAAATTAGAAATAGAAAAAATTTGTGGAATGGTTGGAGTTGTATCAATTAAGGACAAAGTTGAGACAAAACAGATTAAGGTAGTTTGGACACATACAATATAAATCAGCTAATGTAGTAATAAGACTTAGTAGGAGAGGTAGACCTAAATTGACACGAGATGTCGTATAAAAAAATTATATGAACTTATTAAAATTAACTGAATATATGGCTCTTAACATAAAGAATGACGTAAAGGGATTCATTTAACTGATCCCAATCAATTGAAATAAAAGCTTAGTTTAATTTGAAATAGTCCTTGTGATATTATTAAATTTCAAAACAAAAATATCAAAATTTAATCCCGCAACCATCAATACACTAACACAAAAATATGAATATTTGGAAATAGTCATACCCTTAATGAGTTATATATGGTGTGGTGAATGCTATTGGAACTTTAACTGGGATCACATACTTTAATTGGAATAATTCATTATTTTGGGTTTATTGAGTAACTATATAAAAAGTCAAATCAATTAAATATCATTATTTATATAATTGAAGCATATTTGTTTTAAAAAAAATAACCGACCGATAAGATTTTGAGAATAAAGTGTAGACAAATGTGCACTAATCATATGACTATTGATCATATGACTATTAATATCTAATTGATAAATTTTTTTTATATAAATTACTTACTTGATGAACCAAAAATAATAAACTGTTCAATCAAATTATGAGATCCCAATTGAAGTGCCAATGGCACTCACAGCACACCTGCTGTCAAAGCTGGGACCCGATTTCATCACATATGAGTATGGGATCCATGTTGTGACCAAATCACATCAAGATATGTTGTGTGAGTGTTATTGAAACTTCAGTTTGGATCTTGTAATTTGATTGGAATCATTCATTCTTTTGGATTCGTCGATTAGGCAATATATGTAAAAAATTAGGTCAATCGTACAACGTTATCTATATGATCGAAGTCTACTTGTTTTGAAAAAAAAAATAACGAACTTATAGGATTTTGAGAATAAAGTGTAAGACAAATGTACATTGTTCATATAACTACCAATGTTCAATTGGCCTGATCTTTTACATAAACTACCTACTCGATGAACCAACATAATGAACAGTTCTAATCAAATTATAATATCCCAGTTGAAGTGCCAATGACACTTACAACATGCCCTGTTGTGTCCACGTCGCAAAACTTCGGCCTTTGTCGCAAATAGCTTGGTGTACATAATACACTTAATAATTTTGAGTACGAATAACATTAAAAGAAGTGGATGGGCATGGTTAATTATTATTTGGGGTAGAATGGTCGACACAAAATGATAGAGGCTTAGGATTACTGGGATGCGCAAAAATCATAAACGTAGGGTTAAGGTGCTTAGTTTTTTAGGGTTTGAGAAGAATCGAAGGATCGTCACCTAGGGTTTGACTGATTTTCTTAATTTATAAGGGCTTGTATGTTTCATGTGTTTGATCTACTCTTTATGTATCCTTTGTTTGTCTTCTCTTTACAGGTTAGTCACAACGTTCGAGGCATCGGAGGTTTATCCTTCGGGAAGGTGTTGGAGTGGTATGCTGCCCTCACTGCTCCTAGTCGGGCTTACATTGATGCCTCCGGCTTTGCTCACTTCATACCCTTGTTGGGTAGGACGAGCAATGACCAGTTATGGTTGACTGCCTTGGCCGAGCGGTGGTGGGATACCACCAACACCTTTCATTTCACCACATTTGAGGCTACCCTGACGCCTCTAGACTTTGCTCTCATTACTGGCATTCGGGTTGGAGGAGCCCCTATCCCTTTCGACCCAACCATTGCTGGTTCTACTGATGCGCTGATATACTTCCTCGGAGCTGTTCTCGCCTAGATGGACAGAGACTGTGTCAGATATACGTGGTTCTTTGAGAGATTCAAGCACTTCGACTGCACCGAGCCCCGCCACTTTGAGTGGGTCGCCCGGGGTTTTCTCATGTATATGATTGGTACCTCCTTATTTTCAAACAACGAGAATACCGTACATTTGCACTACCTCGCACCTTGGCTCATCTCGACCAGGTTGCTTCGTTCGATTGGGGAGGGGCAGCTCTCACCACTCTATACAGCTTCATGCGAGCTTTGACCCGGTTCCCTCAGGAGCTCAGCATTAGGGGATACTGGCGGGTCTGGGAGTTATGATTTAGTTTCTGCAATTCTCCATTTATTTCTGTTAGCTGTTATTATCTGCTTGCTGACATCTTCTCCTTTGCAGTTGTGGACCTATGAGTTCCTCGGGCTTCACGTCCCAGTGAACTCTATAGCAGACCCTCTGGTCATTCCCTGAGCGGCCCTGTGGTCTCGTGGCCTGAAGGGGAAGAAGGCTGGAGGGAAGGACATTCACCGGTTTCGGGTGTCACTGGACCTTCTGACCCCTGACTAGGTATCTTTATTCACTATTTATTATACTGCTTAATGCAATGTTCACTGTACTGCTGTTCACTGCACTGCACTGTATACTGTTCACCATACTACATGGCTTACTATTCTCTACATTGTACTATACTTTGAACTGTTGCAGGTTCACTGGGATGTCTGGAGGGCTGTAGAGGATCGAACCGGCGCAGATTTGATGCGTAGTCGGGATATCACTCCCAGGCGGATCCTGTTGGAGGGTCCATTTAGATGGGAGTACTATCTAGGAGAGCAAGTGGTTCGCCAGTCGCTCAGCTTGGATCACTTCCGAATCCCAGTGGTTCCTCTGGCCTGTAAGCACCGGACTGAGCAGCAGAGCTGGGTCGATCTTCTCCTCGAGCAGGTGGGGACTCCCGCCACTAAGCTGCTGGTGGCGGAGGGAGATTACACTGCCTGGGCCCAGGCCCATCTACTTGGTCCATTAGGACCCGGCCCTGTTCCCCCAGGTGGCAGGAGGCAAGGACAAGCACCAGAGGCTGCTGATGTTGGTGCTGCTGGTGTTGCTGTTGGTGGAGTGATAGGCCCGGAGATTCCCTAGGAGATCCAGACGGTGGATTATAACTTCCCCTTCTCCCTTCATGTTCCAATCCCGCCAGTTTTTGAGTTCAGAGCAGAGATTAGCCAGGTATTTCCTTATCCTTACTCCCTTCTTTTATTTTTTTTCATTTTCTGCTTTATTTGTCTGACTATCTTTTCCTTTTCCTTCTATAGTTTAATCAGGCATGGGTGGACCGTCTGTTGCTGATACTTATGGGTCAGAAGGCACTGATTTGTCATCTTGACGCCACCGTACTAGTAGCTAGTATCGCTTTCTCTCCTGTAGCCATAGTAAATATTCTCATGGATCTTTCTAAAATTCCCGCACTTTTTTGTACTCTGTTCTGATTTTGGTTTTCTTTTAACAGCCTCTGGTACCAGCTACCGGCATAGTACCACCATGGGCTACTGCTCCTTCTCCTGCTTCAACCCCAGCCTGAGGTCGTGGTTCTTGTGCTGCCACCTCCAGACCTCGCTCCCGAGGATCTATCTCTTCTGCTCGGAGCCGTTCTAGAGCCATATCTTCTTCTTCTAACAGCGACGGAGATGACTGTATTGGGAGGCTCTTTGAGGATGTGAGCTCAAACGAGGTCGGTCCTTCCTCCCGCCAGGTCTGCCCTAGGCATTAGTGAGAGAGAGAGCTTCCCCCATCCCCAGTTTTATTCATTTTCTGATACATTTATTTTGATGGGCCTATGTGCCCCAGTTTACTATTTATTGGGTCTGGGTGCCCCAATTTTTTTTACTCTGACTTATTCAATCTGTTTTTGATGCATTTTGGGCATTTAGCGCCATTTATTACTTCATCTGTTCATTTGTTGCATGATTTTCTTTTATTTGCTGCTCAAATTGTCTTGGATGCATAGTTCAGATGCCATAGATCACACAAACTACAAACTGACCCACACCCGCCATGTTTGATGTTCAAACATGGCGGTCGCCATATTCCAACATGGAGGTCGCCACTTTCCACAAATGCTGACATGGTGGTCGCCAGTTGAAACGTGGCGGTCGCCTGGTCAAAGGGCTTATGTCATTGTACTACGCTTTCTAGAGTTGGCGGTTGCCAATTCCAAGATGGCGGTCGCCACTTTGAACATACCTTCTGCCAAAATTTTGATTTCTCGCCTTTTTCAGTCTTATAAATATAGCCCTTGAGGCCCCATTTGCTGCTACTCCGACTCAAATGGCTTCTCCTCTTTCTCTATGGAATGAAGCATTTTCCCACATTGAACGTTTGAACTTTTTTTCATTTTTCTTGAATGACCTTTTCTCACTGACGACTATGGAGATTAACAGTCCTTTATTGTCAGCTGTTGCTCAACTGTGGGATCCGCAGTCTCATGTCTTTCGATTTAGCCTTGAAGAACTCTGCCTCGCTGTAGAGGAGTTTGCTGCCATTTTGGACTTGGCCCCACGGAGTGCTGTTGTGGTTCCGACTTTCTTTCTCTCATTTCGACAGCAGGTGATACAGCTTTGTGGTCTATCTAAGATGGATGCCTCCCTCTTGACACAGGATGCTTGCCTCGACATTCCCTGGATCATTGATAGGTTTCGTCCCACCGGTGACCTTAGTGACCTTGATTTTCAGTTGTGGCGACGGAACGCACTTTGCTTTTTCCTTATTGCTCAGTATCTGCTCATTCCTTCTGACGGGCGAGTTAGCTGCGCCTTGGTTGACATTGCTAGTCAGATGTGGATGGAGAGGGATTTCGTGCCACTCGTCTTAGGCGAGACACTACTGGGATTAGATGCTGTTCATCGTGGTGAGACCACCACCTTTGTTGGTAGCCTTTTACTCATTCAGACAAGCTCAACATTTTCTTTGCATCAAGCTTTATCCTACAAAGCTTTTCTCTCACTGTTCTAACTGTTGCTGCAAATTTGGCTGATGGAGAAGATAAATCTTGTGCAAAAGCCACCTACTGATAGAAAAAGTGCTGTAGCTTTCCTCTACCGCCCCCGTTATTAGATTTGTGACACTGAAGTAGCCTGGCGATGGTACCTTTCCTCTCTGATTGGCCCAGATATTACTTGGTAGTGCCTCTGGTGGCGAATTTCAGCTATGACTCTGACCACTATGGATCATCCTGGTGTTTTGCTGATCGGCCTCCGCCAGACTACCTTTTATTACCCTCATCGAATTAGGAAACAGTTCGGTGGCAGTCATATTATCTCTTCCATCATTCGAGGCCATCTGTTTTCATGTACGCTGCGGGCTCCATTTCTAGCATCGTATCAAGACACCTGGCCACCCCGCTCGCGGACGGATATGCAGGAGCTGCAGTGCCCCTAAGCTCCCTGATGAGTATAGGACATGGCTGTTGCAGGATCGAGAGAAGAAGGATAGAGAAGAGGGGAAACAAGCGGCAAAGAGGAGGCAGATTTGAGGATATCTGCTTTGTTTTGAAAATTTCACAGCCTTCTGTTATTGGTAAAGTTTGGGACTTGCGTGCCCTCCCTTTATTTTAAAACTTTGTAGCTCTAATTAAAGTAATGAAAAACTCCCACTTTATGTTTAAGATGGTTCAAATTATCCAATGTTTGAATGACTTTATTATCAAAATTTAGAAATTAATTTGCATTGGTATTATAAAGATGGTTAAAAACGAAGAATATGATCGGACTTCTTAAAAGAAGAGCCTATGTATCCCAAAAAGATGGAATCAGGCCATAACATAGTTTGGGCTCGATTTTTCCTCGAGTATTGACACTCTCCTTTTGTAGTGCCCTAACTTTTGCCAAGATCGCCCTTTTGGGTTTTCGACCTTGCGGGCTACTGTAACTTTTACCTGAGTTGCCCTTTTGGTTTTCAACTCAGCGAGCTCTTTATTTCATCTTTATTTTTACCTCAAGGATAGTACTTTTTGAGTTAGTTGAGGTTAACTGGAGTGGAGAACATACTGCCGCCCAAATCCATGATAATGACTGCACCACCGATCATGATGGTTTTGATGAGAAACTGTCCGGACCAGTTTGGCTTGAACTTGCCTCTCGGGTCAAAGATAGGAGCTCTGATTTCCTTAAGAACCAAATCTCCTTCTCTAAGGTCCTGGGCCTTGACCTTTTTATTGAATGCTCGAGCTATCCTCCTTTGATACCCTTGTACATGAAATAGAGCTTGCAATCTTCTTTCATCAAACAAGAGCAACTCTTCTCTCCGGTTCCTTTGCCATTCTATTTTTTGATATATCGGCTTCAGCCACTACTCTTAGTGAAGGGATTTCTACCTCAATGGGAAGCACAACTTCCATCCCATACACTAAAGAGTACGGCGTAACTCCGGTTGAAGTTCTAATTAACATTCGGTATCCCCAAAGTGCAAATGGTAGGTGTTCTGGCCAATCTTTGTGTGAGTTGATTGTCTTTTGCAGGATTTTCTTGGTGTTCTTGTTTGCTGCCTCAACTGTTCCGTTGGTTTGTGGCCGATATGGCGAGGACTTGTGGGCCACTATCTGGTATTCTTTGAAAAGATCCAGGACCTCTCCTTGAAAATGTGAGCCATTATCTGATATGACTTCGTAGGGAACTTCGTATTGCCAAATGATGTTTTGCTTGATAAACTTAGCAACCTGGGAGGCCTTCAATACAGAGTAAGAGGCTACTTTCACCCACTTAGTGAAATAATCAACGGCCACTAAAATAAACTCATGTCCATTGGATGCCTTTAGTGTTACTCTGCCAATCACGTCGATGCCCCACACTGAGAATGGCCATAGTGACATCAAGTTGTACAGTTGGGACGAAGGAACGTGCATGAGGTTTGCGCGGATCTGACACTTATGACACTTCCGCACGACTGTATACAGTTTGTCTCCATTGTCATCCAAAAGTATCCTTATCGTAGGATTTTCTTAGCTAACATATTTTCGCTCATGTGTGACCCACAAACTCCTGCGTGAATTTCTTTCATCAAAGCTTGGCCCTCTTTAGTGTTGAAACGCAGCTTATTGACCCTAGAATGTCCTCGTTTGTATAGTCTACTGCCGTAAATGACGAACTGTACAGATAGTCTCCATACCGCTCTTTTGTCCTTTTTACTGGCAAACTTGCGATATTCTCCTTTCTCTACGAAGTTCTGAATGTCAAAGTACCATGGAAGGTTGTCAGTGCTTTCCTCGATTGTAGCTATCACCTCGTATGCTGGCTTTCTCTTTGGTTCAATTATCAAAGGCCTCATTCGAATCCCAGACGGTATGTTGATCATGGATGCTAAGGTGGCCAATGCGTCGGCAAACTTGTTCTGCAATCTAGGCACATGGGTGAATATCACTGATTCAAAGCACAGTATCAGCTTCTCTAGCTCCTGATGATAGAGAATCAAGGTTAAGTCCCTGACCTTCCACTCTCCTCTCGCTTGTGAAACTACCAGTGCTGAATCTCCGATGACTTCTAGCTTTCTTGTCCCTAGTTCTAAGGCTGCCTCCAATCCAGCCAAACATGCTTCATATTCAGCCTTATTGTTGGTGACTTTAAAATTGAGCTTTAGAGATAATGGAACATGTGATTCGTCAGGAGTGACAAGAAGGACTCTTATTCCATAGCCGTATTGATTGGATGCGCTATCAAAATATAGAGTCCACCTGTCATCACCGACTTTCATCAACTGTTCATCAGGAAACTGGAACTCCATTTCTTCTCCTCTCTCAACTGGTTGATCAGCTAGGAACTCTGCCACTGCTCTGCCCATGACTGACTTCCGGGTGACATATTCAAGATTAAATTCTGATAACAGCAGCAACCATCGAGCTAACCTTTATGTCAGCGCCGGCTTTTCAAACAGATACTTCAACGGGCCCATTCGGGAGATGATATTCACCGTGAAAGACAACATGTAGTGCCTCAATTTTTGGGAAGCCCAAACAAAGGCCCAACACGTATTCTCCAATGGTGTGTACCGTATTTCTGACCCTATCATCTCCTTGCTTAAGTAGTAGATGGCCTTTTCAATTCCAGTTTCACCTTCTTGTGCCAGCATACATCCCATAGCTGAATCAGTCAGTAACAAATAGAGGATCAGTGGCCTATCAGGTTCGGGAGGAGCTAGAACAGGTAGATTCTACAAGTACTTTCGCACGGCATCAAAGGCATTTTGGCATTTTTTATCCAATTCAAACTTGACTCCTTTCTTCAATAGACGAAAAAGCGGCTCACAGGTAGTTGTCAATTTTGCGATGAAGCGGCTGATGATTTGAATATTACCCAAAAAGCCCCTGACTTCTCACTCGGTCTTCGGAGGAGGCATTTCTAAGATTTCCTTGATCTTTGAAGGATCGATTCCAATGCCTCACTGAGTGATCATAAATCCAAGCATCTTTTCGGCAGTGACCCCAAAGGCACATTTTTGTGGGTTAAGCCGCATCTTGTACTTCTGAATCCTTTTGAAGAATTTTCGTAGTGCTACGATGTGACCATCCCGATCCTTGGACTTGACTATCATGTCATCCACGTACATTTCGACCTCTTTATGTATCATGTCATGCAGTAAGGTAGTGGCAGCCATTTGATAGGTTGCCCCTGCATTTTTCAAGCCAAACAGCATCATACGATAACAATAGGTGCCCCAAAGTGTGGTGAATGTTGTCTTTTTTCTGTCTTTGGGATCCATCAAAATTTGGTTGTACTCGGAGAAGCCATCCATGAATGCCAACCGGGCATGCCCTGCTGTACTATCTACCAAGACGTCAATGTGTGGCAGCAAAAAATCATCTTTTGGACTAGCCTTGTTGAGATCCAAAAAATTCACACAGACTCGGATACGGTCGTCCTTCTTTAAAACTGGCATGATGTTGGCTACCCATTTTGGATATTCAATTACCATCAGGAATCCGACATTAATCTGTTTAGCAACATTTTCTTTGATCTTCAGAGCACATTCTAGCCGGATCCGTCTTAATTTTTGTTTGACCGGTTTAGTGTCGGGGAATAAAGGGATATGGTGTTGGACAATGTTAGGATTAATTCAAGGCATATCCTCGTAAGACCATGCAAACACATCTTTAAATTGTTTTAATAAAGTTATTAATTGTTCTTGTTCAACTAAGGATAAAGAAGAACCAATTTGCACATTTTGTGGGTTAATTTCATTGCCCAAATTTATTGACAAAGTTTTTTCAATTATTGGTTGGGTACACATTTTTTCTTCTCTTTTTATTAAAAGTTTTATTTCTTTAGGAATATCTCTGTCGAATTCAAAATCGTCAGAAAGTATATGAAATAAATCAAACAAAGCAAAGTAACCGAAAATCTTGTTCGTTTCATTAAAAACAGAACAAATTACAAACTCGATGGTAAAAGCAGGGAGAGGAGCACCAACATATGTGCCCTCGACTACAGACTCCGACTCGAACTTGGATTCGGGATAGACGACCCGCACATTATAAGACTCGAGGGTCTAGTTTTTCACTTCCTTTGCAGCTGCGTCGACGATGAGCTTGGTGCAGTCTGCCGGTGTGCTGAAGCCCATCATGAAGCAATCCAATTCAGTTATATGCAGCTGAGCCATCTTCTCATTGAACAGCACTCCCAGGTTAGTATCGCCGAGTTTTTCAGCCCAATCTTCTTTCTTAACCTTCTTTTCTTCCTACTTTCCTTCCACTGTTTCTTCCTCTACCGTATCAGACAGTTGGTGGCTAAAAAAGATCTCCAATTCTGGAAGCTTTTGATTGGTTTCTTCGTAGATCCATGGCTCTGAAAAACCACAATACGGGAAATCTTTTCGTTCCTTGACGAAGTACCCGTTGAGCATCCTAGAATAATTGGCATTTTGTCCCCTTTTAGGCCCTTTCAGATCTTCTTCCGTTGGTTTATACCCAAGACCAAAATGGTGCGAAGTTTGTAATACCTGAATGGGTTCCGGGATACCTTGCTGTTTACGCCCCAATCCCATGCCCAGGAAAAAGGGCATTATTCTCATCATTATTACGGCCCGCGGGTTGACATACTTTCTTCTTCATTCATCAGCATCTAAACAACCTGGGTTTCATCGAACTAAAAGCCACTAAGCAACACATCATATTCACTATGTTGAACTTTCAACAGGGTTCTGCCCTCTCCTCCTCTCGGGGGATGAATGCTGTCTTCTCCGTGGATAGTTAAAACTGTCCCATTCTTTATCAACTTTAGTTTCTAATGGAGTGTCAATGGTACAGCATGGACATTTGGGTCGTGCAACCAAGGTCTTCCCAACAACAAGTTAAAAGATGCCGGTGCGTCTAGCACGTGAAACTCAACTAATGTCTCCAGAGGTCCTACTAAAACGGTGAATGACACCAGTCCTAGTACATCCCATCTTGTGTTGCCAAAAGCTCACACCTCTTGATTGCAAGGAGTAAACTGGTCTGGCCTCATCCCCAAGCAGATGGTCGTTCTCAATGGACAAACGTTCAAGGCAGACCCATTGTCAATGAGGGTTATCGGGACTCATTTTTCTAGGTATTTGACGGTGATGTGTAGCGGCTTGTTGTGACTTTTTCCTTCGGTGGGTAAATTCTTATCGAGAAAGGAAATAACTTTTGGTGCAGCGGTTGGCAAAATAAGCCCAATAAGCTGCTCGGGGGTTGCATCTATCGAGACACTGGCCTTGTTCAACACCCTCAAAATAGCTTGTCTTTGCTTATGCAAAGCCATCAATAAGCCCCGGATTATGTTAGCTTGTGTCTTCTTTAACTGTTTTAACACTGCATCATCCTCCTCCTTTTCCTCTGTCTCTTTCCCTTTTTCACTTGGCTGTCCCTTCTCTAGCTGAGCTGGCTTAAAATGTTATCCACTTCTAGTTAAGTGTTACACGCCGTCTTTGGGATCCCATAATCCTGGCATCACATTATATGTTTGTCTCACTTCGTCTACGTGTAGAGGGCTTTCAAACACCCACAGATCATTTAGGTCACTAACGGATGCCCTTTCCCTTCTTTCCTCATCATCTTTAATAGCCCATGTATTATCAATTTCCTCCCACATGTCCTCTTTAATAAAATTTACTTGTTGTTCCCGAGCTGCCCAGAAATCTATCCACTATACTCCATCTGATTTCAATACGGTCCTTACCAGTCAATAGGACTGCATTTCGTTAACGCACACTTCCCCCTCAAAAAGCTGGGGAAGAGTGACGCCATCGAGTACATGACCAAACCCATATGGTCGAGTTGGGTAATTCAATGGCCAGTCATCTTCTTCATTGTGCTCCTCCTCTTGTTGGAAGATTTGGATTATCGGTTGATACCTTTCCCATGCATTATCATTCCATTCTTCCATCCTGTCTCGACTGCCTCTAATCATCATGAATGAGCATGCTGTCGGATCCTCGGATATTGAAACATGAGGGCGGGGTAGGTGCGCTAAACATATGTGCTGACTCGGGTCCTCTGATTCCCCCAAAGACATGTAATTTACCCCAGCCTGTCTGGCATGATTCGGCAGTGGGTTAGTTGTGACGTTCGGCTTTCGGGTGGCAGATGACGGCGGGATCACCTTGTTGTCGATGAGGTTCTGAATCTCATGTCGAAGTCTCATACATTTATCAGTTAGGTACCCATGACTTTGGTGGAAGACACAGTATTGAGAAAAATTAAACCTTGGCGGTAGGGGATCAGGAACAGGCATGGGGTCCAATGGCTTGATAAGCCCCTTCTCGACAAGTCGACTCAGGGCGGTGGATAACGAAATGTTGAGAGGAATGAACACCCTCCTTGCCCTTTGTTGCTGTTGGTTGTTATCTGACTGTTGGGTGTTGTTGGATTGCTGGGCAGAAGAGGATGGTTTCAACAAGTTTACCTCGTTTGAGCAAGACACGAGGTTGGTGGTAGTAGAGTGGTTTTGGTTATTTGCGGGGAAGGTCTTTCTGGGTTTCTGACTCGGCTCGGCTTTTTCTATATCCCCAGACTGGATTGCATCTTCTATCTGAACCCCTGCATCAAACAACTGCTGGAATGTGGAGAGTGGCTGTGTGATCAAATAACGCTTCAACAGGGACTGCAGGTTCTTCACCACTATCCTCACCTGCTCTTTCTCAGAAAGCCAGTTTGTCATCTTAGAGGCCTTACCCCTCCATTGGGTCAGGAAGTCAATAAAAGACTCCCGGTTCTCTTGTCGAGTCGTCTCAAGCTCTCGGGTAGTTACGTACAGTTGGACATTGTAACTATACTAGCTGATAAAAACCGTTGCTATGTCTTCCCAAGTTCTGGTTTTGACTACATCAAGGGAGAGAAACCATTTCTGGGCTGCCCTAAAAAGAGACCGGTGAAAGAGATGAACCTTCAACTGGTCATCAATTCCGATTGGCGATAGGATACCAACATACATTCGGAGATGAATTCTAGGATCTCCGGTTCCGTCAAATTTTTTTATGTCCGGCATTTTGAACTTTTTCGACAGTTTAGCATCTGGGACCAAACATAGTCCCCCACATCTAACATGTATTCCTCGATCCCTTTGGCCTTTCTAAGGACCTTTTCCATCCGGTCGATCTTTTCAATTAGTGCAGATTCTCTAGACTGCGCGGTGTTTTCTTCCTCAACTATCGCTTGACGAGGATTCCGTAGTAGTGGTGGAACAACTTGTGGTCCATTGGGGACTTGATTGTCATCCCAAAAGTCTTCGGCATTCTCATTCGTGTCATCCGGTTGTCCATTCACAACAGGGATACAGGCTTGAATTGTCTGGATTTGTGCCTGACATTGCACTTGAGCCTGGGTCTGTTGCTCTACGGCTCTCTGTATATCAATAATCGCCCTCATTAGGGCTTCCATAATCACCTACTTTTTTGCCATTTTAGCTTACTCATTTCGCTTTTCTGGCACCCTATAGAGTCTACCCATCACTGATCTTTTTCAAACTCATGTTAACTGTGCTTTCCCAGTCCCAATGGTAAAACCTCAGAGAAACCTAAATCCAAAGAGCAGAACAACCAGTATCAAGTACTTCACGGGCAAAATTTTGACCACAGATAGCAAACAGTTTAGATACCAAAATGGATGACCACAAACAGATACGAGCACATAAGCATGAGGGAATGCCCCTGTTGGGCCCATATCGACAGCATAGCCACTGATCATCTTAAAATCTAAGGTGAGGGCTAGGGAAAAGCTCAACCAAATTCTAGAAGGGAGGTTAATCTAAACGGAGAAAAGGACAGTACTCCATCTAGAAAACGATTCTAACCCTTGGGAGACCAGTGTGAACTAGGACTTCTAACGGGCAGCATAATGGTAAAGAACTAACTCTCACGGGTATGAAAGAAACGAGCCTAAGAAAAGGCGGAGGAAACCAACAACCCGGAAAGAACCCGAATGTGGGAGAAATTATCTTAAAGGCTTTGAAATGAAACACGGGCATGACCCCGAGAAGAAGACTATGGTGTGAAAACCAAATATGGTAAGAAAAATAAAATCTCGGTAAGAACCCGAAGGCAAAACTAAACCTAAAACAAAAGATAATAGAAAACCCTGGCCGATCCCGGAAGAAGGACTAGCCTAATCCGAACAAACAACCTTAACAATACACAAGCAAAACATACATTGAAGAAAACACATAATCCTACTATGGTTAGCATCACCTAATAGGGGGGTCTAAGTTCGCTATATGTAAAAGGTCGATTTTGGTTAATCGAATAGGGTACCTTCAGAATAGAGTCGGGTATATACCTCCTATGCAGAACATGGTCAAACAGTACGTCCGAACTCTTTTACTGTACCTATGACAGCATACAGTCAATAAGGGTTGCCCGCCTTCCCAACAATCTTTGAAACAGATAAACGATTGGGGCATCCGGTCGACCAGGTGTAGACACCCCAATTTGACCCCACCAATCTTAGGTGAATCCGATGATGAAAACAGGTGAAACAAGTGCTTCAGTTCGATACTCGGGAAGTGATCCAAGCTCGATAATTGAACCCGACCATCAAAAACTATCAAAAACCTTCAAAACCAATGAAGTTGTACCAAACCATCAATAACTTATTGCCCAAGTCATTGCCAGAAGTGGCGACCGTCAATAGAACCTTGTGGAACCTTTTCCAACATGGCGACCGCCAACTCCAACATAGCGATCGCCAACTCACATTGTAGCGGCCTCCAACTCCAAATGGCCTGACGTGCCTTAGAGTGTGGCAGCATCTCGTTGGTTAAAGAACTCTATAAATACCGTACCTCCGGTACGTTTTTTAGGATAGAATTTGATAGGGAGATTTAGTGAGAGAAGCTCTGCCGAGTCGCCGAGTAATTTCGAGCCCCGACGCCGAAGCCCTGTCAAAATATCGAGATCTGAGCCTCCGATAGTCCCAAACCCTAGCTTAGATCATCACCCGAAGATCAAATTGCTCACCCACATTCCCCGACTTAAGGATTCCTTAGCGATCCAGGTATTCCGCTTGAATCCCCGGTCCTTCTAGCTCCATCTTCTCTCTTTTAGAGTGATCGGATTAATTTTCACGTATTCGTTTCAATTACGTTCTTGTTTTTCTTATTAATTGTTACATTTATGTTTAAATTCATGTTTTAACTCATGTAGTTTACTTGTTTTGTTAATTTAGGTACTTACATTTTAAACTTATTACAAATTGTTAAATCATTAAATAGTGATAATATTTTTGACAATTACAACTTATTAATGTTATTAATTGTTATAATCCAAGCACTTACATAAAAGATAGTTGTAATTGTCAATATCACATCAATTTTAATTCTAGCATTTTTTTTCTTTTTTTTTCTTTCTTTAATGTTCTAGCAATTTAATTTTCTTTATTTCCCTTCAATAACATTTTATTTCATTAGTTTGATGGTCCATTTTATTTTCTTTATTAGTTAGATGTTTATTTTCTTTTCTAGCATTTAATAGTAATTCAATTTCTTTTCCTAGCATTTACTTTCTTCTTTCTTTTTTCTTATAATGTAGCTTTATTTTCTTTTCAATACTCATTCCTTTTTCATTTAGCTAAATGTAATCTCCTTTTAATGCACCATTTTCTTTCTTGTAAGTATTAGTTTAATATTCTTGTATTAACATTTATTTTTCTTTTTTTTCTTTT
Organism: Heliamphora exappendiculata; assembly: GCA_034768845.1. Classification (NCBI taxonomy): domain Eukaryota; kingdom Viridiplantae; phylum Streptophyta; class Magnoliopsida; order Ericales; family Sarraceniaceae; genus Heliamphora; species Heliamphora exappendiculata. The sequence continues at coordinate 37,459 of JAOTRH010049511.1, read as the reverse complement.
GGTTAGTTTAATATCTTTTTTTTAGCATTTATATTTCTATTTCTTTTCATATAGTTTTATTTTAATATAGCCTCAATTTCCTTTTTAAATGTTCCATTTTCTCTTCTCTAATGCTAATGCTCTATTTTATTTTTCTTTTAATTTATTTTTCTTTTTCTAGCTTTTTTTATTTTATTTTTTTTATTAGTGTAATTTTTATTTTCTTAGTTTTAATAAAGTTCTATTTAGCATTTTTTTTGTAATATTAGTATACATTTTTCTTACAAAAATCTATTTTCTTTTTTTCTATGATCTTATCTTCTTTTATCTTCCTTTTTTTTTATCTTGTTAAATTCAAAAATCACAAAAAGCATCATAATTTTCTTTTTTAAAGAAAATTCTATCATTTTCCATTTTCTTTTCTTTTCTTTTATTCTCTTTAAAAAAATATATAAAATGATTAAACAATTAAATCTTCTTTTATTTTTCAAAACCTTCCTTTGATAACTTAATTTTTTCTTCTATAGTATTTTTTTTTCTTTTCTTTTATTAACCACAAAAAGTATAAAATCATAAAAATATATTTTATGTTAGTTAATATTTTTCTTATTTTCATCTCTTATGTAAATAGTTAGGTTTTTTTTTTATTAGTTTGAAAGCATCTTCTAAACTTTTTTTTTATTTTGGCTTAATCAATCTTTTGTAAGCTTTCTTTTATTTATTCCTTTTTTAAATTAAAATTTTAAATATTTACTTATTAATACACAAAATATTTGTCATTAGGTTCTTATTGTTTTGGTTAGTTTTTAACATAGGATTTTTATATGCTTTCTAAACTTTCTTTCTTTTTTTTTATATACTTTGGTAATATGCATATTGTACATATTAGTTTAGAATTTGATTACTTTATTCTAAAATTGTATAGTTTATTAGCAATCCATGCTTAGGTAGTTTCAACAACTTCAGTATCTTATTCTTTTAACCAAATCATGTTAGTTTAAATTGTTTAAACAATATTGCATGTGGGTATGTTTCATATATCATTTAGTTAGAAATTGCATATCATAGGATTTAAAATTTTTTCTTTTGACATTTATTTATTTTAGAGTGTTATGTACATATATTATGTATTTTTCATATTTAATCTTGGATATTTTCTCTTTGCCTCTATATTCATTATTTGCATGCATTTGAGAAATCATATTAAAGAACCAATGATGATTAGTAGAGGCGAACTGTATGGTTGGGCGAACTGTATGCCTAACACTTTTTTCGATTCGTACCTTAGCCCACGAACCCTTTTTTTCTCTGGTTAACGTTTTCAAGATTAGTATCCATTTTTGTTTTTCTTAGTTTTTCTCAAAAACTAAGTGGCGACTCTATTTTCAACAAAAATAGAGTTTTTAAAATTTAATTTTCAAGGTGTTAAAAAAATTTTCTAAAACAATATTTGAATTCTTTATTTTTGAACATTTTTCTAAAATAAATCCCTAAATCCCAATGCCACAGCATTTTCTGACGATTCTGCTACGGACTGATTTATAAAATCAAATAAGAGGGCTAGACTTGAAAGCATCATTGGCTCTTAATAAAATTTCTCATTTGCATTTTCGTATGCATGTGCATTGTTCTTCAAACCCTCCTGCCTGGTCGTCCTAATGCCCTGAACATTAATTCGTTTCGGAAATTGTTGAGAAGACAGGCAACACTTACTGACTACATGCTATCATAGGTGCAGTACAAGAGTTCGGACGTACTGTTTGATCATGTTTTGCATTGGAGGTATATACCCGGCTTTATTCAGAAGGTACCATTTTTAATTGACCAAAATTGGCCAATTGCATATAGTGAACTTAGAACTCCCCATTAGGTATTACTAACCCTAGTAGGATTATGTATTTTTCTTCATTGTATGTTTTGTCTGTACATTGTTAGAATTTTTTTGATCAAGTTTAAGCTAGTTCTTTCTCCGGGTTCGACCCGAATTTTATGTTATCTTTTTCTTAGGCTGGCTTTTCCTTCGGGTCCTTACCCTGGTTTTGTTTCTCGCCACATTCAATTTTTGTTACCGTAGTTCTCTTCCCAGGGTCATGCCCGTGTTTCGTCTTAACTTCTATAGTGGTTTATCTCTCCTCTGGGTTCTTCTTGGGTCGTTAGTTTTTGCCCATTCGCGTGGGCACATTTCTTTCAAACCCTTGTCATATCCGTTACATCCTTACCGATATGCTGCCTATTTTTGCTTAGAATTTTTAGGTCAAACCAGTCCAGTTGATGTAGCACTATTTTCTCTACCGGAGTGCTATCTATTTAGATAAAGCTTCCCTCTAGAAGTTGGTAAATCTTCTCCTTAGTCGTCATCCCGGGACGTCCTATTGTTATGCTACCAGCATGAGCCCGACAAGGGCACTATTTCACTCTCTATGTTTATCTGCTCATGATTTGCTATTTTGAAAACCCGAGATATCTGCTACCTGTTGTTAGAATATTTTCCCAGGAAGAGTCTGATACTAGTTACTATACTTTTGAAATCTAGGTTTCTCTGTGGGATTACCATTGGGCCAAAAAAAGTATAGTTAACACGTGTATGAGAAAGATCAGTGATAGGAAGACTTTGTAGGGTATCTGAACAACCGACTCTGTCAACTAAAATGGTAGAAAATGAGATGAATCTGGCACCCCTAATGAGGGCGATTACTGATATACAGAGAGCCGTAAAGTAACAGACCCAGGCTCAAGTGCAATGTCAGGTACAGATTCGGGCAATGCAGGCCCGTATCCCTGTTGCGAATGGATAACTGGATGAGACGACTGAGAATAGAGAGGACTTTTGGAATGATAACCAGGTCCCCGATGGACCATAAGTTGTTCCACCACCACCACGAAACCCTCGTCAGGTGATAGTCAAGGAGGAAAATACTGCACAGTCTAGAGAGTCTGCACTAATTGAGAAGATCGGCCGGATGGAGAGGGTCCTCAGGAAAGCCAAGGGAGTCGAGGAATACATGTTAGATGTGGGGGGACTATGTTTGTTCCCATATGCTAAATTTTTGAAAAAATTTAAAATATCGGACATAGAAAAGTTCGATAGAACTTGAGATCCCAGAATTCATCTCCGAATGTATGTTAGCACTATGTCGCTGATGGGGATTGATGACAAGTTGAAGCTCAGCTCTTTCACCGATCTCTTTCTAGGGTAGGCCAAAAATGGTTTCTCTCCTTTGATATAGCTAAAACCAGAACTTAGGAAGACATTGCAACAGTTTTTATCATCCAGTATAGTTATAATGTTCAACTGGATGTACCTACTCGGGAGCTCGAAACGACCCGACAGGAGAACAGGAAATCTTTTGATGACTTCCTGACCCGATGGAGGGGTAAGACTGCCAAAATGACAAATAGGCCTGCTGAGAAAGAGCAGGTGAGGATGTGGTTAAGAATCTGCAGTCTCCGTTAAAGCGCTACCTCATCGCGCAGCCGCTTTCCACTTTTGAGCAATTGTTCGATGCTGCGGTACAAATTGAGGACGCTATCCAATCTGGTGACATCGAGAGAACAGAACCCAATCAGAAACCACCCAGAAGGGCTTTCCCCGCAACCAACCAAAATCAATTTGATGCATCCAATCTCGTGTCTCGCTCAATCGAGGTAAACTTGCTGAACCCATCTCCTTCAGCCCAGCAGTCCAATAACGCCTTACAATTAGATAATAGCCAAGAGCAACAAAGGCCAAAGAGGGTGTTCACTCTCCTCAGCATTTCTTTATCCACCACCCTGAATCGACTCATCAAGAAGGGTTTCATCAAACCATTGGACTCCATGCCTGCTCCTGATCCCCTACCGCTAAGGTTTAATGCTTTCAAATACTGCGCCTTCTATCAAGGTCATGGGCACCTAATTGATAAGTGTTTGAGACTCCGGTACGAGATCCAAAATCTCATTGACAACAAGGTGATCCCACCACTATCTGCCACCCCAAATCCGAATGTAACTACCAACCCACTGTCGAATCATGCCAGGCAAGCTGGGGTAAATTACATGTCTCTGGGGGAATTAGAGGACCCGAGTCAGCACATCTATTCAACGCACCTACCACGCCCTCATGTTTCAATAACTGAGGATCAGACAGCATGCTCGTTCATGATGATTAGAGGCAGTTGAGACAGAATGGAAGAATGAAATGATAATGCCTAGGAATGGTATCAATCGCTAATCTAAGTCTACCAACAAGAGGAGGAGCGCAATAAAGAAGATGACTGGCCGTTGGATTACCCGAGTTGACCTTATAGGTTTGGCCATGTGCTTGATGGAATCACCCTTTCCCAACTTTTTGAGGAGAAAGTGTACGTCGATAAAATGCAGTCCTACTAGTTGGTAAGAATTGTGTTAAAATCAGATGGAGTAGAATGGACTAATTTCTGGGCTGCTCAGGAATAGCTAGTGAATTTTCTTGAAGAAGACATCTGGGAGAAAATTGATAATACATGAGCTATTGAAGATGACGAGAAAAGAAGGGAAAGGGCAGCCGTTAGTGACTTAATTGATTTGTGGGCATTTGAAAGCCCTCTGTGCGTAAATGAAGTAAGACAGACTGATAATGTGATGCAAGCGTTATGGGATCCCGAAGACGGCATTGAACACCTAACTAGAAGTGGACGACACTTTAAGCCAGCTCAGCTAGAGAAGGGACAGCCAAGCAAAAAAGGGAAAGAGAAAGAACAAGAGGATGAGGATGATGTTGTATTGAGACAGTTAAAAAAAATGCAAGCCAACATCAGTATCTGGGGCTTATTGATGGCTTCGTATAAGCATAGGCAAGCTATTTTGAAGGTGTTGAACAAGGCCAGTGTCCCGATAGATGCAACCCCCGAGCAGCTTATTGGGCTTATTCTGTCGGCCACCGAACCAAAAGTCATTTCTTTTTCTGATAAGGATTTGCCCGCAGAAGAAAAAAGTCACAACAAGCTGCTTCACATCACCGTTAAGTGCCTAGAAAAATGGGTCCCAGTAACCCTCATTGATAATGGGCCTGCCTTGAACGTTTGCCCATTGAAAATGGTCGTTTAATTAGGGATGAGGCCGGACCAGTTCACTCCCTGCAATCAAGGGATGCAAGCCTATGACAACACAAGAAAAGATGTACTAGGCTGGTGTCGTTTGCCGTTTCAGTAGGAACTCTGGAGACGTCAGTTGAGTTTCACGTGCTAGACGTGCCGGCCTCCTTCAATCTGCTGCTGGGCAGGCCGTTGCTGCATGACCCAAAAATCCAGGTGGTACTGTCTACCCTTCACCAAAAACTAAAATTGATAAAGAACGGGGCGGTTTTGACTACCCACGGAGAAGACAGCATTCACCCCCCGAGAGGAGGAGATGGCACAAATCTGTTGGAAGTTCAACATAGTGAAGATGATGTGTTACTCAATGGTTTTCAATTTGATAAAGAACAGGCTGTTCAGATGCTGATGAATGAAGAAGAAAGGTATGTCAACCCACGAGCGGTAACAATGATGAGAAAAATGTCCTTCTTCCTGGGTATGGGATTGGGACATAAATTGTAGGAAATCCCAAAATCCATTCAGGTATCGCTGACTTCGCACCATTTTGGTATTGGATATGAGCCAACGGAAGAAGATCTGGAAGGGCTAGAAGGGGGCAAAAGGCCAATTATTTCAGGACGCACAACGGGTACTTCGTCAAGGAAGGGGAAGATTTCCCATATTGTGGCTTTCCAGAGCCGTGGGTCAATGAGGAAACCAATGAAAAGCTGCAAGGGTTGGAGATCTTCTTTAGCCATCAATTGTCTGACACGAAAGAGGAAGAGACAGTGGAAGGGAAAGAAGAAGGAAAGAAGGTCTGGGAGGAAGATTGGGCTGAAAAGTTTGATGATGCCGACATGGGAATGCTGTTTAACGAAAATATGGCTCAGCAGCAAGTAACTGATCAAAACTGTTTCATGATGAATTTCGGCGCACCAGCCGATTGCACCAAGCTTATCGTCAATGCGGCTGCAAAAGAGGTGAAGAATTGGACCACCGAGTCCGGTGATGTACATATTGTCTATCTTGAGTCTGGGATTGAGTCAGAGTCTGTAGTCAATGGCACATCTGTTGGTGCTCCTCTCCATGCTTTTACCATCGAGTTTGTAACCCCCTCTGTTTTTAATGAAAAGAATAAGATTTTCGGTTACTCTACTTTGTTTGATTTATTTCATACGCTTTCAGATTATTTTGAATTCGACGGGAATATCCCTGAAAAAATAAAACTTCTAATAAAAAGAGAAGAAGAAATGCATGCCCAACCAATCTGGGTAATGAAACTTTGTCAATAAATCTGGGTAATGAAACCAACCCGCAAAATGTTCAAATTAGTTCTTTTTTATCCTTAGTTGAACAAGAACTACTAATAACTTTATTAAAAGAATTCAAAGATGTATTTTCATGGTCTTACGAGGATATGCCCAGAATTGATCCTAATATTGTCCAGCACCATATCCCCTTATACTCCGATGCTAAGCCGATCAAACAAAAATTAAGCTGAATCCTACCAGAATGGGCTTTGAAGATCAAAGAAGAAGTTTCCAAGCAAATCAACGCTGGATTCTGAATGGTAACCGAGTATCTAAAATGGATAGCTAACATCGTACCAATTTTGAAGAAGGACGGTCGTATTCGAGTCTACGTGAATTTTTAGGATCTCAACAAGGCTAGCCCGAAAGACAATTTTCCACTACCGCACATCGACGTTTTAGTAGACAGTACAGCGGGGCATGCCTTGCTGTCATTCATGGATGGCTTCTCCAGATATAACCAGATTTTAATGGATCCTGAGGATAGAGAAAAGACAGCGTTCACCACACCCTGGGGGACCTACTGTTATCGTGTAATGCCATTCTGTCTAAAAAATGCATAGGTAACCTATCAAAGGGCTACCACTACTCTACTGCATGACATGATACATAAGGAGGTCGAGGTGTACGTGGATGATATGATAGTCAAATCCAGGGATCGGGATGGCCATATCACTGCACTGCAAAATTTTTTTGAAAGGATTCGAAAGTATGAGACGCAACTCAACCCACAGAAATGTGCCTTCGGAGTCACTGTCGAAAAGATGCTCGGATTTATGATTACTCAACGAGACATTGAAGTCGATCCTTCAAAGATTAAAGCAATTTTGAAAATGTCTCCTCCGAGGACCGAGCTAGAAGTCAGAGGTTTTCTAGGTAAGATACAGTTTATCAGTCGATTCATCGCAAAACTGACAACTACCTGCGAACTTCTCTTCTGTTTGCTGAAGAAGGAGTCAAATTTGAATGGGATCAAAAATTCCAAAATGCCTTTAATGCCATACGATAATACCTACAAAATCTACCTATTTTAGCTCCTCCCGAACCTAATAGGCCACTGATCCTTTACTTGTCAGTGTCTGACTCAGTTATGGGATGTATGCTGGCACAAGAAGGAGAAACTAGAATCGAAAAGGCTGTCTACTACTTAAGCAAGAAAATGACCGGGTCAGAACTATGGTACACACCATTAGAGAAGACCTATTGGGCTTTGGTTTGGGCTTCCCAAAAACTGAGTCATTAAATGTTGTCTTTCATAGTGAACATCATCTCTTCGGATGGACCCGTTGAAGTATCTGTTCGAAAAGCCAGCACTGACAGGAAGGCTAGCCCGATGGTTGCTGTTAGTATCCGAGTTTGATCTCCAATATGTTACCCGAAAGTCAGTCAAAGGCAGAGTAGTGGCAGAGTTTTTGGCCGATCAACCAGTTGAGGAGATGAAGATACAGAGTTCTAGTTTCCCAATGAACAACTAATGAAAGTCGGGGATGACAAGTGGACTCTATATTTTGATGGCGCATCCAATCAATATGGCTATGGAATAGGAGTTCATCTTGTCACTCCTGACGAATCACATGTTCCGCTGTCTCTAAAGCTCAATTTTGAAGTCACCAAAAATCAGGCTGAGTATGAAGCATGTCTAGCTGGATTGGAGGCAGCCTTAGAACTAGGGGTAAGGAAGTTGAAAGTCATCGGAGACTCAACACTAGTAGTTTCACAAGCAAGAGGAGAATGGAAAGTTGGGGACTTAACCTTGATTCTCTATCATCAAGAACTATAAAAGTTGATACCATGCTTTGAATCGGTGATTTTTACTCATGTACCAAGACTGCAGAACAAGTTCACCGATGCACTGGCCACCCTAGCATCCATGATAGACATACCACCCGGGGTTCGAATGAGACCTTTTGATAATCAAGCAGAAAAGAAAGCCGGCATATGAAATGAGAGCCACTATTGAAATAAGCACTGACGAACTTTCATGGTACGTTGACATTCAAAACTTCGTAGAGAAGGGAGTATATTCAAAGTTTGCCAGCAAAAAGGACAAAAGGGCAATACGACGACTATCCGCGCAGTTTGTCATTTGCGGTGGTAGACTGTACAAATGAGGACATTCTGGGGTTAATAAGCTGTGCGTAAACGCAAAAAAAGGTCAAGAATTGATGAAAGAAATACACGCAGGAGTCTGTGAGCCACACATGAGTGGAAATATGTTAACCAAGAAGATCCTGCGACAAGGATACTTTTGGATGACAATGGAAACAGATTGTATACAGTTCGTAAGGAGGTGCCATAAGTGCCAGATTCACGCAAATCTTATGCACGTTTCCCTATCTCAGCTGTGCAACCTGACGTCGCTATGGCCATTCTCAGTATGGGGCATCGACGTGATTGCTAGGGTAACACCAAAGGCATCCAATGGACATGAGTTTATCTTAGTGGCCATTGATTATTTCACCAAGTGGGTGGAAGAAGCTTCCTACTTGGTATTGAAAGCCTCACATGTTGCTAAGTTTATCAAGCAAAACATCATTTGCCGATACGGGGTCCCACATGAAATTATCTCAGACAATGGTTCAAATTTTCAAGGTGAGGTCCTGGATCTTTTCGAAGAATACCGAATAGTAGAACCAATGGAGCAGTCGAAGCAGCAAACAAGAACATTAAGAAAATCTTACAAAAGAAAATCAACTCACACAAAGATTGTACGAAAAATCTACTATTTGCACTATGGGGATACCGAACGTCAATCCGAACTTCAACAGAAACAACGCCATACTCTCTAGTGTATAGGATGAAAGTCGTACTTCCCATCGAGATGGAAATCCCTTCACTAAAAGTAGTGGCCGAGGCCAATATCTCAGAAATAGAATGGCAGAGGAACCAGATGGAGGAGTTGCTCTTGTTTGATGAAAGATGGCTGCAGGCTCTGTTTCATGTATAAGGTTATCAAAGGAGGATAGCTCGGGTATTTAATAAGAAGGTCAAGACTCGGGACCTCAGAGAAGGAGATTTGGTTCTCAAAGAAATCAGAGCTCCCATCTTCAATCTGAGAGGCAAGTTCAAGCCAAACTGGTCTGGACCGTTTCTGACCAAAACCATCATGACTGGTGGTGCAGTCATTATTATGGATCTAGATGGCAATGTGTTCTCCACTCCAGTTAATCTCGATCAGCTCAAAAAGTACTATCCTTGAGGTAAAAATAAAAAGAAAATAAAAAGCTCGCTGAGTTAAAAATCGAAAAGGCAACCATAGCAAAAATTAGGGCATCACAAAAGGAGAGTGTCAACACCCGAGCAAAAACTGAGCCCGAACTATGTTATGGCCTGATTCCATCTTTTTGGGATACGTAGGCAGCTTCTTTTAAAGAAGTCTGGTCACATTCTTTGTCTTTAACCATTTTGAATCTGAGTAAGACCAATGCAAATTAATTTTTGAATTTTGATAATAAAGTTATTAAAACTTTGGATAAATTTAAACCATCTTAAACATAAAGTGGGAGTTTGTCATTACTTCGATCAGAATTATAAAGTTTTGAATAAAAGGAGGGGCACGCAAGTCCCAAACTCTACAAACAAAATAAAGGAAAACTATGAAATTTTCGAAACAAAGAAAGAGGCCTCAAGTTCTTCTTTTTGCTGCTTGTGTTTCTTATTTTTTATCTTGTTTCTCCCGATCCTGCATCAGCCATGTCTTGTATTCAGCGAAAAGATCAGAACATTACAACTCATGCATCTCCATCATTGAACGGAATGGCCAGGCATCCTGACATTATGATAGAAACGGAGCCCGTAGTATGGATGAGAACAGACAGCCTCGAATGCTGGGGAAACTGATCTGATTGCGACTAACTGCAGCATGATCCGACGGGGGTAGTAGAAGGTAGTTTGACGCAAGCCGACCAACAGAACACCAGGGTGATCCATCATGGTCAAAGTCATGGTAGAGATCCGCCACCAAGAGAACTGCCAAGTAATGTCTGGGCCAGTCAGAGAAGAAAGATACTGTCGCCAAGATGCCTCAGTGTCACATATCTGATAATGCGGCTGATAAAGGAAAACATCAGCGTTGTACCTGTCAATGGGAGGCTTCTACACGAGATTTACCTTCTCCATCAACCAGTTCTGTAGCAAGAGTTCAAACAGTAAGAGAAAGGCTTTGCAGTATGACAAAGAGCTTGATACAAAGGAAGATGTTAAAGGTGGTGGTCTCGCCACGATGAACAGTGTCCAAGTCTAGCAGTGTTTCGCCCAGAACAAGGGGCACAAAGTCCTTTCCCGTCCACATTTGACCAGCAATATCAACCAGGGCACAACTAACCCGCCCATCAGGAGGAACAAGGAGACACTGGGTAAGGAGGTAGAAGCAAAGTGCATGACAATGATGCAGCTGAAAGTCGACATCGCTAAGGTCACCAGTAGGATGAAACCTCTCAATAAGCCACGGGATGTCAAGACAGTCGGCTGAGGTCATAAGAGACGCCTCTATCCTGGATAGGCCATAAAATTGTATCATCTGCTGCCTAACTAAGAGGAAGGGAGTAGGAATGGCAACAGAACCCCGTGGAGTCAAGTCCAAAATGGCAGCAAACTCCTCCACAGTGGGGCAGACCGCTTCAAGGCAAAACCAAAAGATGTGGGACTGTGGATCCCATAGTTGAACAGCGACCTTCAACAATGGTTGGTCGATCTTCACGGCCATAAGATGAAGCAAAAAGTTGATCCGAAAAGAAGCAAAGTTCAGACGTTCAATGTGGGAGAATGCCTCAATCCATGAAGAAAGTAGGGTAGCCATTTGAGTGTAAGCAACAACAAAGGGAGCCTCAAGGGCTATGTTTATAAGGCAAGAAAAGGTGGAAAACCAAAAATTTGGCGAAAGGCACACTATTTGTGGCAGTCGCCACCTTGGAGTTAGCGACCACCAACTTGAAAAAGCATAGTACAGTGACATCATCGCTTTGACTAGGCGGCTGCCATGTTGGAGGTGGTGACCGCCATGTTTGAGGTGGCAGCCACCATGTTTAAATATGGCAGGTGTATTCAGTTTGTAGTTTCTGTGGCTTGTGTAAAATGATGACTTTCGCATTGTACATGCAAGACAGTTTGAGCAGTAAATAAGAGAGAATCACACAGTAGATGGATACCAAGCAAAAGAAATGGCACGAAGGCTCAAAGGTGATATAATGTAAACTTGGGCACCCAAGCCCAATAAATAGTAAGCTGGGGCACGCAGGCCCATGGATCAGGTAAATGTATAAAAATGTATCAAACTAGGGCACCTAGGCCCATCAAAATGTGTCAGATAAATAAATGTAAATGGGGAGGGGAGAGCTCTCTCTCTCTCAAACATGTCTCGGGCGGACTCACCAGGAGAAAGGACCAGCCTCATCCGAGCTGACATACTCGAAAAGCCGCTCGATGTCATCGTCACCATCATCACTGCCGGAAGAACAAGATATTTCTCTGGAGCGACTCCTGACAGATGAGATGGATCCTCTGGAGCGAGCTCTAGAAGAAGCAGCACGACATCCACAGCCTCGAGTGGGGGCTGGAACCGAGGCAAGAGCAGGGATGGAACAGTAGCAACTATAGGAGGCTGTCGAAAAAGATTAAAAAAATAAGGCAACAGTATAAAAGAGAGCAAAGAGATCAAAAAAATAAACACTCACCGACTGAGGAACAAAAGGAACCCCAGCTGCACGCAGAGCAGCATCCTGCTGGCGAACAAGAGTTTGCATGCCGCTCATCACCAGCATGAGACGATCCAACCAAACCTGATCCGTCAGTTGAGAAATAGAATAGAACTGAGCAATCTACGAATAAAAAAGGACGAAAAGGAAATAGTGAGAAAAGAGTCAAACCTGAGCGTGCTTTGGCCGAAACTCCGGGGCTGGAGGAACCGGGATAGGAATATCGAAAGGATACCCATCTTCGAAGGAAGATACGGTCCAGGGTATCTCGATACTCCCAACCCTAGCCCCACCAGCCGGACTAGCGTCAGCAGCAGCAGGACCAACATCAGCAGCTGCAGCAGCTCCAGCACCAGCGGCTTGCGGTGCCAATCCCCTCCTCCTGTCGCCAGGGCCAGCAGGGTCAGGACCTAAGGGACTCATTAGGTGAGCCCGGGCCTAGGCTGTGTAGTCCCCTTCCGCCACTAACAACTCCGAAACTAGGGTCCCCACTGTCTCCAGCAGCAAGTCGATGCGGCCTATATGATCAATCCGGCACATGCAGGCTGGAGGAACCACCGGTATCCTGAAGTGATCAAGGCCAAGCGACTAACAGACCACTCGCTCGCCGAGATAATACTCCCTACCAAATGGGCCCTCCAGCAGGATTCGCCTAGAAGCGATATCCCTGCTGCGCATCAGATCTGCGCTGGCCCGATCCTCCACTCCTCGCCAGACATCCCAGTGAACCTGCAGTAATTCAAAGAATAATGCAAACAAAAAATAGTAAGCAGTGAATACAGTACAGTATGATGACCAGTGTACAGAATACAGTGATTAGTGTGCAGAATAAAAAGTGTACGGTACAGAAAATAGCGCAGAAAATAGTAAAAATGATACTTGCTCGGGGGTTAACCGTTCCAAGAAGACTCAAAAGGGGTCAATGTCCTTCCCCTTGGCCTTCTTCCCCTTTGGCCCGCGAGACTATCGGGCTGCTCAGGGAATAACCAGAGGGTCTGCTGCGGAGTTCACCGGGACATGAAGCCCAAAGAACTCGTAAGTCCACAGCTGCAAAGAAGAAGGCATCAATCAATAAATAATGGATAACATGAGAATGGAAGGGAATGAAAAAATGCAAAAACTAAATCATACCTCCCAGACCCTTCAGTATCCCCTAATGCTAAGCTCCTGGGGGAACCAGGCCAGTGTCCGTATGAATCCATAGAGGGTGGCAAGGGTAGCTCCTCCCCAGTCGAAAGAAGCAACCCGGTCTAAACGAGCGAGGGCACCGAGGTAATGCAGATGAATGGTATTCTCCTTGTTCGAAAACAAGGAGGTACCAAACATATACATCAAAAAGTCCCAGGCAACCCACTCGAAGTGGCGGGGCTCAAAGTAGTGGAAGTGGTGGAAATGCTCGAAAAACCAGGTGTATCGAACCCGGTCTCTGTCTAACTGTGCAAGGATGGCTCCAAGGAAATATAGCAGCGCGTCGGCAGACCGAGCTATGGATGGATCAAATGGGATAGGGGCTCCTCCGACCCAGATGCCAGTGATGAGAGCAAAGTCAAGAGGCGTTAGAGTAGCCTCGAAAGTAGTAAAGTGGAAGGTATTAGTGGTATCCCACCACCGCTCCACTAAGGCCGTCAACTAGACCCGATCGTTGCTCATCCTACCCAATAAAGGTACGAAACGAGTAAAGCCAGAGGCATCAATAATGGCCCGGCTAGGAGAAGGGAGTGCATCATACCACTCCAATACCTCTTCGGAGGCAGAACCTCCGAAACCTCTGACATAGTGACCAACCTGAAAAGAGAAAAACAGGCAGAGAATGTGTAAAGAACAGGTCGAGCAAACAAAGCGCATAAAGATATCCAAAAGAAAAACTCTAGGTTCATGTGTATGTGACGACCCTTCGGTTCTTTTAAACCCTGATAAATCAGGTAAATCCTGCTACCCTAGATTCGTGTGTATATGACGACACTTCGGTTCTTTAAAGCTTGATAAATCAGGCAAATCCTCCTACCCTAGGTTCGTGTGTATGTGACGATCTTTTGGTTCAAATCCTCCTACCCTAGATTCGTGTGTATGTAACGACTCTTCGGTTCCTTCAAAATCCTAGGAAAAGACTAAGCATCCTAACCCTCGGTTCGTGTGTAAGTAATAATCCTTTGATTTTTGCACACCCTAGTAAAAGATTAGAAACCCTCAACCCTGGTATGCCAGGCAGATCTCTACCTTTTTTGTGTTAAAAAAATAATAATAATAAAATATAATAATAAAAAAAATAGAGACAAAGAAAATTCCCCATTTAATGTCGGTATTTTGCCCCTTTTGTCCCAATTTTTTTTTATTTTCAAAATTTTCATAAAATTTTTAGAATTATCTCAAATTTATTTCTCATTTTCTAGGATTTTTCTAAAATTTCTAGAATTATCTAAAAATTGTTCCTCAATTTCTAAGATTTTCTAAAAATTTTCTCAATTTTTTAGAATTTTCTAAGACTTTTTTAGAATTCTTCTAAAAATTTGTCCCAAGTTTCTGCAATTTTCCTTGATTTTCTTAAAAAATTTCAAAATTTTCTAAAATTTTTCTATAAAAAAAAAATCAACCCCTTAGTTGTATGTTTCTCCTAAAAATAAAATAAAAATTTTCAAACCCTTTATTTTTCGTGATAAAATAGTCCCTCTTATTGTTTGTTCAAATTCTAGTGTCCCTACTGTTTTAATCTCCATTTCAAATATCTCTAAACTAAGATATCAGCATCACACCATCATCAAAATAAAACATCATCATATCAAAACACATTATCGTATCATCTGGGGGATCCTAGACATGCATCTACGTTTCACATAACATAAAAACATGCTTTGGTAAGGATAGGGTACCTACCGAAGGTCGTTGACGAGAGATATGGTGGTCAGGCTCCCGTAAAAGGACGTCGACGGCGGCCGCATCGGTAGGAGGCTCGTAGCGTCACATCCCGCGGTATACTATGCGATGAGGGACCGGATCGTAAGTATGTGGGTCAAAAGGCGCTGGGTGACCCTCTCCAGCATCTGGATCCAGAAAGTCAGCCATCGCAGCCTCTGCAGCAGCATCAGCAGCCGCCTGAGCCACAGCAGTTGCTCGCGCCTTCTCCTCGGCTGCCTGACGAGAGGTACGCTCTACCTCAAGAACGAGAGCATCCATCGCAGCAGTAGCAGTAACCCTGCTAGCAGAAAGACTGGTGGTCGTATCCCTGAGAGTCCCCAAGGAGGAACTCCCAACAGCAACAGGACCCCGTCATGCCCCAAAGTCATCATCTCCCTAGCCCTGGCCCGCCATGAAGAGGAATGGGATCACAAATAGAAGAGTAAGCATTGTGTGAAAGCTAGGAAGTAAGAAAAGTAAGCAGATGGAGCTTAGAAGCTTGAGGGAACAAGAGAGAGCTTAAGAGTACAAAAGATTGAAACAGAGTTGAGAGCGTCTGGAAGCTAGAGAGAGTGAGAAATGAAGAAATGAACCAATCCGTACGCCATAAAGATCCAGACACACGTCTCGAGTTGGCAACCGCCATATCGCATGCTGGCGACCACCATGTTTCCCAAACGTCACATGGCGACCGCCATGTATTAGGGGTTTTTCCTCGGCGGCGGCCATGTCAGAGGGAATTTCACCTTGGCAACCGCCAGGTTGTCAAACGTCACGTCGCCTCCATCTTAACGACCACCATGTCAGAACGTCATAATGACCTTTATGGGGTTCCTAAGGGGCCGTTTGGGTGGTTTTGATTTTTTTTATAGGTGTTTTTTTCATCTTTGTATGCACCTTATTAACAAAAATAATTTTTTTAAAAATACATAAATAATTTTGTTTTCTTATGGTGTGTTTTTGTGCATGTTGACTTTATATGCGTTATTTTTTTGTTTGCATCTTGCAAATATGATAATAATTTTAAAACCTTGTTTTTGCTGCTCTATCTTTTTGCGATATTTTCACTCCGATAAATTTAACTTTAAGTCGTAATTAGGTTTTTAGTTATTTTTTTATCTCACGTCTTATTCCGAATTTTCAGGTCTTAACTCGACCTATTAATTCGCGGTTCTCCACTCTGATAAATTTAACTTTAAGCCGTAACTAGGTTTTTAGTTATTTTTTTTATCTCACGTCTTGTCCTGAATTTTCAGGTCTTAACTCGACCTATTAATTCGCGGTTCTCCACTTTGATAAATTTAACTTTAAACCGTAACTAGGCTTTCAGTTATTTTTTTCTCACGTCTTGTCCCGAATTTTCAGGTCTTAACTCGACCTGTTAATTTGTAGTTCTCCACTCCGATAAATATAACTTTAAGCCGTAACTAGGCTTTTAGTTATTTTTTATCTTACATCATGTCTCGAATTTTCAGGTCTTAACTCGACCTATTAATTCGCGGTTCTCCTCTGATAAATTTAACTTTAAGCCGTAACTAGAGTTTTAGTTATTTTTTTTATTTATCTCACGTCTTGTCTCGAATTTTTAGGTCTTAACTCGACCCATAAATTCGTGGTTCTCCTCCGATAAATTTAACTTTAATCCGTAACTAGGCTTTTAGTTATTTTTTATCTCACGTCGTGTCCCGAATTTTTAGGACTTAACTCGACCTATTAATTTGTGGTTCTTTTTTTATAAATCTAATTTTAAGTCGTAACTTGATTTTTAATTATTTTTATTCCAAAATTGTGAGGTTTTAACTCGACCGATCAATCCGTGTTTGTTTTCCCAGTTAAGATAATTTCTTAGATCCTAACTCGATCCTTTTAAATATTTTATCCCCAACCAGGTTCTTAGATCTTGACTCGATCTTTGGATCTTAACTCGATCTTTAGGATCTGCTAACATTATACCAGCATTTGCATCATATTTCTTATCTTACACTTTTGCATTTTTTTCCCAACAACTACGTTTTGGTCTGATCCGTAGCGAAGGGGTATGTAGGCAACTCATAGAAAGTTCCAGTACGACCAACATCATACGCATCACGCCCCAAACTCCAAGCCACGTGAAATACCCAGAAACAACAAAACATGCACCCAACCCGAGAATACACTCTCAAAATTAACCATGCATGCATTGTATATAAACGCCAAATGGCAACATTACACGGCTCCAACGCCCGTAAAACATGTTATAACATACATGTTACAAAACTAGCAAAACTGAAGACTGCTGCTCTTCCACCTCTTCAGCACCTCTAGATCAACTAGCATGACCGGTACCTGAAGAAAAGCAAATCCCACACCGTGAGCCAAAACTAAGCAGATTCTAAACAACACATGCGATATAAGCTAAACATACCTAATAAACAAAGTGCAGTTTTCGACTCTCTTTCAAGCCATTAAAAATAGTTTGAAAACCATTTTAGATCATGACTCACCAGAGCCAGAAAATCATTTTCACATGCAAGGCAAAGCGAGAATAAAATCCATTGGTCGACTCATTGGAGCCTCAAAAACGATTCGAGTATTATGACTTCTGTAGGCCATTAATATAGTATTTTGGTTTCCATAGGCCGATAATACAGTTTTAAAAAAATTGGTATATCCATCCCAATATGCAAAACATGCAATCCATGAACACGTGCCTCTTCAGGACCCCGTTTCAGCCATCAGATATCACACACACACACACACACACACACACACACACACATGTGCCTCATTAGGATCTCATTTCAGTCCGTCAGATATCGCACACACACACACACCCGTGCCTCATCAGGATCTTGTTTTAATCCGTTAGATATCGCACACACATCGACTTTCGCAGCCTACCTCGTACACCCACACACGCACACGTGCATCATCAACCAGGATTTACATCTACTGGATCGCATATTCATCTAAGCCATATCATACACATATGCAAACCTAAACCAGGATTTAAAGCATATAACCATGTATCAACACGACGTTCCACAAGCCACGTCACATGCCCTGTAAAACTCTAAGTTTTAAAGCATAAACCATATTACACATAACGATTGATATCACAATCAAATAATCCACTTACGTATCCTGTACATAAATAAACAGTTATAAATATGCGCATAACCATATAAAACCACTTCACAACACCACCTACCAAAACTAACATCCACCCACGAGGACAACCCACACGACCACCACTAGCCCAAACACTCCCGACACGGTCATCAAAGACGCATGACGCTCACCCGTGCTGACACAAACCCAACAGCAAACCACGCACCCAACTGTGCATCAACAAGCCCATCTACCATGCACATCACCCACGAGGGCGACACTCAAACGCACACCTAAGGCCACGACATGACCCCAAAACCACCAGACAAACCAACCAAACCCCAAAAGGAATCCACAGGTATTTAAATCAAGTAATTCCTATAAATTAATCAATCGAATACCATAGGACACCAATCGGACACCAAGGAACCAACCCAAAACCACTAAAATCCACCCCAGCACTTCAGTCGATCGAACCAAGCCCCCAGTCGACCGAAGACCACACTGGAAAACCACAAAATGCCAAAACACACGGTTCAATCGACCGAACCCCTCAGTCCAGTCGACCAAACCCAAGATCCAAACTTCTGTCGATCGAACCCCAGCAGAACTTGATTCCGAGCTGTGGGTCCAGCCCTCTAAACCTCGAATAGAAGCCTCCAAACTCCAAACCAACATCCATGAACACCCACACGCATAGGCTTAGCACCGAGAACTCAAAAGAAACTCCCGACACCCGATTCCATCCACAAAAATTGCCAAAAATAAGGTTTTAAACCCCAAAACCCAACATTGATACAAACGCAGATCTACAGCAATCTACCTATTAAAAACACACATGTTTACCCACGGCACCCTTATACAACAGTAGGGTCTAGAATCCTACCTCGGTGAGTTGAAAACTCAACGTCTCGATCCACATGCAAAATCGAGTTTCGCCAGAGTTGAAATCTGACCGGATGGTTGCATAACCCACCGTGCCAAAAGTAAGGATTCGCTGTTAGATCGCTAAAAATTGAGCCCCGGGCCCCCGAGAACTTAGAGAGAAGGCAGAGAGAAAAACAAGAAACTTAGGAGTTAAGTTTTGAAAAATATCTTTTTAAAAATATCTAACTCCATATATTTATAGGTCTCAAAAATATCTTTTTTTTAAAAAATTTTTTAGATTCGCACCACAACGGCCCACGACCCTGGGAACCTACCCCGCATGCATGTCTAAGCCCGATCATGCATCAAAACTATAAAAACATGCTGCAACGAAAACACATAACGCGCGTCCAAAAATGCCGAAAAAGAAAATGGGTCAGGGTCTCACAATACGTATGCTTGTATGTTTGCAGCATCAGATTGACGGTTCGGTCAAATAGCTGTTCTCTTTGGGTCTTTGATATAACTTGTATCACGCATTGCTATACGAGTCATATCAAAGAGGGGCAACTATGGACACCCCAATTTAACCCCACCAATTTTAGGTGAATTCGATGATGGAAATAGGAGGAACAAGTGCTTCAGTTCGATTCTCGAGAAGTGATCCAAGCTCGGTAATTGAACCCGACCATCAAAAATCATCAGAAACCTTCAAAACCAATGAAGTTGTACCAAATCATCAATAACTTGTTGCCCAAGTCATTGCCAGAAGTGGCGACCGCCATGTTTATTGTGGTGACCGCCAATAGAACCTTGTGAACCCTTTTCCAACATGGCAACTGCCAACTCACATTGTGGCGGCTGCCAACTCCAAATGGCCTGACATGCCTTAGAGCGTGGCACATTTCATTGGTTGAAGAACTCTATATATTTCGTACCACTAGTACGTTTTCGAGGACATAATTTGATAGGGAGGTTTAGTGAGAGAAGATCTGCCGAGTCGTTGAGTAATTCCGAGCCCCGACACCGAAGCCCTGCCAAAATACCGAGATTTGAGCCTCCGATAGTCCCAAACCCTAGCTTGGATCATCGCCGGAAGATCAAATTGCTCACCCACATTCCCCAACTTGAGGATTCCTTAGCGATTCAGGTATTCCGATTGGATCCCCGGTCCTTCTAGCTCCATCTCCTCTCTTTTGGAGTGATCGAGTTAATTTTCACGTATTCGTTTCAATTACGTTCTTGTTTTGCTTATTAGTTGTTACATTTATGTTTAAATTCATGTTTTATCTCATGTATTTTACTTGTTTTGTTAACTTACGTACTTACATTTTATGCTTATTATAAATTATTAAATCATTAAATAGTGCTAATATTTTTAACAATTACAACTTATCAATATTGTTAATTGTTATAATCTAAGCACTTACATAAAGATAGTTGTAATTGTCAATATTACATCTATTTTAATTCTAACATTTTTTTTCTTTCTTTAATATTCTAGCATTTTAATTTTCTTTATTTTCTTTCAATAGCATTTTATTTCATTAGTTTGATGGTCCATTTTATTTTCTTTATTAGTTAGATGTTTATTTTCTTTTCTAGCATTTAATAGTAATGCAATTTCCTTTCATACCATTACTTTCTTCTTCTTTTTTCTTATAATGTAGCTTTATTTTCTTTTCAATAACTCATTCCTTTTTCTTTTAGCTAAATGTAATCTCCTTTTAATGCACAATTTTCTTTCTTATAAATATTAGTTTAATATTCTTGTATTAGCATTTATTTTCTTTTCTTTTCTTTTGGTTAGTTTAATATTTTTTTTAGCAATTATATTTCTATTTCTTTTCTTATAGCTTTATTTTAATATAGCCTCAATTTCCTTTTTAAATGTTTCATTTTCTCTTTTCTAATGCTAATACTCCATTTTATTTTTCTTTTAGCTTAATTTTCTTTTTCTAGCTTTTTCTATTTTCTTTTCTTTTTCGTTATTCTCTTTAAAAATGTGAGACCCCGAACCTTGTTTATTTTGATATATATAAGTGTTGATGTGTTTTTCCTTCATATTATATATTAGCGAAGCATGGTTTATGTTTTGGAATTGTAGAACAGCATGTAGATGTGTTTTACGCTTTTTCGGACCTTGTTTAGACTTGTTGGGTTGGCCTTAGAACACAAAATTGAGACTCAAAATAGTATGTTGGACCAAGCAGGTTCGGTCGACTAAACTGGTGAGTTCAATCGACTGAAGTGGAAACCAATAGGTCAAGAACCTTGGGTTTGGTCGACTGGAGGGCTTGGCCCAGTTGACTGAACCACTTTTCTTGAGTTCGGTCGACTGAACTCAAAGGTTCGGTCGACTAAACTGAGACAGTTTACATTTTTCGAGACGCTTCAGTCGACTAAAGTGGCCTCTTCAACCGACTAAACATGCTTTTTGGCGTGTTTATAAGTAGGAGAAGGGGCTGAAATGTTTGGAAAAGTTTATTTCTTTCTCGTTCTCTGCCTTCTCTCTACATATGTGACCTACCCGAGCCTTGTTCTCGACAATCAGCTTATGGATCATTGCAATCTACGCTGTTAGCTTCGCGCTCATCAAGTCATATTCTTGTTCCGACGAGGTCCAATTTTTTAGACGTCGGGTTTTGACCCAACGAGGTAGGATTCTAGACCTACTGTTGTTATGAGGGTGATATATGTAATGTATGCTTTTTCATCGGTAGAAAATGCATCAAATGTCATATTTTTGTTTAAGTCTTATTTTTCTGATAGAAAGCATGTTGTTCGTTTTTCTTGGCTTATAGTGCTTTATGACATGTGGTTTATGATTTTTAAAGGGTTTTCTTGAAAATAGTGAAAAATAATGATTTTTGACAGAAATCTCAACACTTGGTGTTTTGGAGGTTTGGAGCTCGCCTTTGGGAATGAGTCTCAGGTTTTGAAACGTTTTGTTAAAAATGAAAAAAATATTTCAAAAATATTTTGTTTGATCTCCATGTTGATGGATGGATCTATGTATACATGTATAATGTATATTTGTGAAATGGTTCGGTTTTTTAGAATGATTATCTAGATGTACCGGGATGACGTGTATTTGGCATGAGTTACCCTCGGTGAAAGCCCAGAAACGTGGACAGTGTAGGTACCTTTGTTATCCTTCGGGGTAGTTCCCGTAAATAAGGTCAGTTTTGGTGCTCTTTTCCCTCGGGTTGTCGGGCCCGTAAAGTTAGCTTTTACATAATGGTACTCCGTATAAAACTTGTCACTACCTATCAGGCCTTAAATGGTTCAAGACTAGGGTAATAAGAAGGAGTCTATAGTTGCTACATGTGTCCTTGTGGCAGAGTCGGTACATAGGATCTCTTTCTTCTTTTCCATGATGGTACAGTCCATGAGGGAACGATGCTTTGATTACTGTTTTCCTTCAGCTGTAAAAGTTATTTTTCATTGATTAAATGCTTAGTTGTGAGGGGAAAACTGTTTTGGAGGTTTGTAGGAAACTTAGAGTTTTATAACGTAAAACTTTTTGGGTTTTGTGGTTGAATTCGCTCCCACTCTATATGATTGCATATTTCCTGCTTTACAGATTTATTGTCTGTTTCTATTGGGCTTCGGCTCACGGGTGGAATTTTCTGTAAAAATAATTTTTTTCAGGTGATGACGTGGATGAGGAGTAGCTCTGGTGATGCTTGTGGCAGCGGAAGACTTTTATAGTTTTCCTTTTTGGTATGCCTATTCCTGAAGGCAGTTTGTATGCCATAAAACGATATACATATGTATGTTATACATGATAGTTACTACTTATGAGAGATGCATATTGGGTTTTCTTGTGATTTGAACAGGTGGTTTTAAATGTATGAAAACTTATTTTCTATAAAACTGGTGTTTGGTGGATGTTCACGTGACCCTAGATTTTGAGGCGTGACAACTTGGTATTAGAGCTCTGGGTTCGAATACCTAAGAGCCATGGGAAAAGGGGTTTATCACCCGGTGAGGTTGATTGTGTATGCTTGCTTGCATGTGTGTAAACGTGGGTTTATAACATGTTAATAACTTTCTGAGCATGATAATTGTGTATATGTGAGTATGGAAGTGAAATCTCAAGATTGATAAGTCTTGCCTTCGGGCATTTGGTTAAACATGTTTGGAAGCCAAGTTAGAAGCGCATTTAGCCGATGTGTTTTGTAGCAGGGAATCTGAATAGGTTATCCAAATGGACTAGTTTGTCTTGTTAGTTCTCTTCGGTATGCGAGACGTGTTAACATAATCTTATGTGGCAATGTGATAGCATGATTATGTGTTCCTATTACGTCATAACATGTTGTAGGAAAGCTTATCTTGCCTATATTGCTTTATATAGAATTATGTCTATGCGGGGAGCGCGGGGACGGGGTCGTGGCCGAGGCCGTAGCCGAGGTCGTGCTTATGTTCAGGTTCTAGAGGAGGGAGATGTTCATACCCCACAGGAACAAGTGGGCGGTGCTGACGTTGTCCAGGAGATGCTTGCCACTATGCGAGTCATGGCAGAAGCGACCAGGGCTAGTGTACGAGTTCCTGAGCCAAGGGCTTCTGTGGCCATGAGAGAGTTTCAGCGGTTGGATCCTCCAACCTTTGTTGTGGAACCGGACCCCCAAGGTTGCTATCGAATGGTTGGAAGTGACCACATCGATCTTTGATACTCTGGATATCGAGGAGGATGCTTTGCGGGTAAGGTTGGCGGTGTTTCAACTGCGATAAGATGCTAGAGAGTGGTGGAAGTTTGCCAAGACCACTGTGGATGAGACGTGGGCTGCTTTTACGAGAGTCTTCTTGGAGAAGTATTTTTCGATATCTTCAAGAGATACTTACCGAGAGGAGTTCCTCTCCCTTGTTCAAGGGAATCTGTCTATGGTCCAGTATGAGGCCAAGTTCGTGAATCTGTCGCAGTTTTCACCGGAGATGGTATCGATCAAGGAGTTGCGTACTCGAAGGTTTGAGAGAGGGCTTTGACCTGCTATTAAGGATAGGGTTGCAGCTCTGGACGTGGAGGTGTACAACAAGCTCGTGGAAGCAAGCTATCCGAGTAGAGAACTCGTTGGCAGATAGCCGCAGAATTAGAGAGATCGGGAGTCAGCAGGGCAGTGGAGGTGCACAGTTCCAGAGGCGCGGCAAAAAGCGCCAGAGGTCGTCTAGACCTAGTTCTCATGTTGCCGGATCGTATCAGCCCCAGTTGTCAGCACCTACACTTTCAATGGCTTCGACAGGAAGGCCAGAGCAAAGAGGATTGATCTGTTATCACTGTGGACAACCGGGACATCGTTCAGTTGAGTGCCCGCAGAAGGGCCAGGCTCATAGTTTAGCGCCCGTCCAGTCACAGGCAAGAGACCCACCTATCTATTTTGGGTGTGGTCAGTCCGGGCATATTCGCAGATCCTGTCCCATAGAGGGATATGTTCAGGGCACGATAGGAGCATCGATTGCTTCATCTGTACAGAGGCGACAGGCTCCGCAATAACCTAGGGCTCAGACTTCCAGGATTGTAGAGGGAGGTGCTTCAGCTCAGTCTGTGAGGCAGCCATCAACTCAGGGTTATGGTGGACAGACCAGACTGCCGCAGGCCAAGGCTTATATGCTTGCTTATCGTAGTGCTTCCAAAGCACCAGTGGTGTCTCAGTCTGTTGTTACTCCGGCCATGATCAGAGGTACTCTTCTAGTCTTTAGATCATGGGCCAGTGTCTTTATGGACACGGGAGCATCACATTCATTTATATCCTCTGCATTTGTGTCTGCTTTGGGGTTGGAAATGGACTGGTTGGGTGGTACCTTGTGCGTAGAGTCCCCAATTAGTGGGAATGTGACATTGAGCTTTATTTGTAGATCTTGCATACTGGAGGTCGCCGGTCGTTGTTTAGAGTTTGATTTTATCGTTCTAGACATAACCACGTTTCATGTCATCCTAAGGATGGACTGGCTGACTACCTACCGTGCCTATATAGATTGTGAGCGACGGAGAGTGTCGATCTGTACACTGGAGGGTGACTGCTTCTACTTTGTGGGTGATCAGGATGAGGGCTTGGTGTCTGTACCAGGTGCCGCGCGAGTTCAAGGGAACTTGGGTTCTCTCTTCTTTGCTCTCAGATTAGATGTGCCAGATGAGGTTCGAGAGGAGTTACCTCCTGTGGTGTATAGTATTCAGACGTCTTTCCTGACGATCCGTTTGAGTTGCCACCAAGCTGTGATGTAGAGTTCTCCATTGACCTTGTTCTAGGAGCGGCTCCTATCTCTATGCCATCATATCGCTTTGCACCTGTTGAGTTGCGAGAACTCAAGGTGCAGTTACAGGAGTTGTTGGACAAGGGGTTTGTACGGCCGAGTACATCATCGTGGGGAGCGCCAGTCTTGTTCGTGAAGAAGACAGATAGGTCGTTGAGACTATGTATAGATTACAAGAAACTGAACCAGGTGACGGTGAAGAATAGGGTATCCATTACCGAGGATCGATGACCTGTTTGATCAGCTGAGGGGATCGCACTATTTTTCAAAGATTGACCCGAGGTCAGGGTATCACCAGCTAAGGAATAGGGACGAGGACGTAGCAAAGATCGCCTTTCAGACTCGCTATGGTCACTACGAGTTTCTGGTTATGCCGTTCAGCTTGACAAATGCTCCAGCTACATTTATGGGTCTGAAGAACCGTATCTTCCACCCCTATCTAGATAGTTTTGTGGTCGTGTTCGTGGATGATATTCTGGTTTATTCACCTATGAGTGAGATGCATGAGGAGCACCTGCATGCCGTACTTCAGCTTCTGAGAGAACATCGCTTGTATGGGAAGTTCGAGAAGTGTGAATTCTGGATGACAGAGGTGAGATTCCTTGGACACGTGGTGTCAAAGGATGGGGTATCAGTAGACTTGACGAAGACTTATACAGTGACGGATTGGCAGCGACCGAGGAATGTTTTTCAGATCCGTAGTTTTCTGGGTCTAGCGGGTTATTACCGACTGTTTGGGAAGGACTTCTCTAGGCTGGCAGCACTGATGACGCGTCTGAGGTGAAAGAGAGTCAGTTTTATGTGGAGTGATTCCTGTGAGTCAGCTTTCTAGGAGCTGAAGAGGAGATTGACCTGTGCGCCGGTGTTGATTATTCCTGACCGAGGTCTGGGCTATACAGTATATTACAACGCATCACTTAACGGTTTGGGCTGTGTATTGATGCAGGGAGGCAAGGTTGTAGCCTATGGCTCGCGACAGCTGAAGACACACGAGTGGAATTACCCGACTCATGATCTGGAGTTGGCAACCGTGGTCTTCGCTTTGAAGACATGGCGGCATTACCTATATGGTGAGCATTTTGAGATTTTCTCTTATCACAAGAGCTTAAAATACTTGTTTTCACAGAAAGACCTGAATCTTCGCCAGCAGCGATGGATTGAGTTATTGGGAGACTACGACTTTGATTTGCAGTACCACCCGGAGAAGGCAAATGTCGTAGCTGATGAGCTTAGCAGGAGATCTCATGGCTCGTTAGCTTCTATGGCTATACGGGAATGGGACATACGTGGAGTTGTTGGGGAGTTTTATCTGTGTCTCAGGGAGACAAGGGAAGGTGCGACTTTATATTCTGTAGCTTCACAGCCTGCATTGGTTGCACGGGTGTTAGAGGCTCAGGGGATTGATCAGGAGGGTCAGATGATACGGGACCGCATTGCTAGCGGGAAGGATATGACAGGATGGGTGGTGAGTTCATATCAGAGTCTGAGATTGACAGGGCATTTGTTTGTGCCAGAGTCGTGTCGTGCTGAGGTGCTACACGAGTTTCATCACTCACGTCTTGCAGTGCATCTGGGAGGCACAAAAATGTATCACGATCTACACCGACAGTTCTGGTGGACGGGAATGAAGAGGGATGTGATCCGATTCGTTTCTTGATGCTTTACTTGTCAGCAAGTAAAGGTGGACCACCAGAGACCTGCAGGATTATTACAATCGTTGCCTGTATTTGACTGGAAGTGGGAGAATGTCACTATAGATTTTTTATCAGGACTTCCATATTCACTGAAGGGGCACGATGCTATTTGGGTTATAGTGGATAGGTTGACGAATCCTGCGCACTTCCTCCCCATTCGAGTGAGAGATCCAGTGGACAGATTGAGCATATTATATGTCAGAGAGATAGTCCGACTACATGGAGTACCTGTGACTATCGTTTCTGATCGAGACTCGCGCTTTACATCGCGCTTTTGGTAGAGTCTTTAGGTGGCTTTGGAGACGAGCCTGACTTTTAGTACAGCTTTTCATCCTTAGACCGATGGTCAGTCTAAGAGGACCATTCAGATTTTGGAGGACATGTTGAGAGCGTGCGTGCTTGACTTTTGGGGTTCTTGGGAGGATCATCTATAATTGGCAGAGTTTGTATACAACAACAGCTATCTGTCCAATATTGGGATGACACCGTATGAGGCTCTATATAGTAGGCTGTGTAGATCGTCGGTGTGTTGGACATAGGTGGGAGAGACCACTATTTTGGGACCCGACTTAGTACGGGAGACGATGGAACAGATTACCGTGATTCGTCAGCATTTGGTGACAGCTCAAAGTTGCCAAAAGAGTTGTGCTGATAAAAGGAGGAGACCGTTAGAGTTTGCTGTGGGGGATCATGTGTTTTTGAAGGTTTCGCCTCACAAAGGGTTGATGAGGTTTGGTCGTAGCGGGAAGCTATCACTACGTTTTATTGGACCCTTCGAGATCCTGGAAAGGATTGGAGTGGTAGCATGTCGTCTGGCCATGCCGCCTCAGTTAGCATCTATACATAACGTTTTTTACGTTTTGATGCTTCGGAGATACGAGCCCGATCCTTCACATGTATTAGACTGGGATGAGTTACGAGTTGCCGAGGATGTCACGTATGAGGAATGCCCAGTGAGGATTCTGGATACGAAGGAACATGTGTTGCGGGGGAGAACA
Source organism: Heliamphora exappendiculata (assembly GCA_034768845.1). Taxonomy (NCBI): domain Eukaryota; kingdom Viridiplantae; phylum Streptophyta; class Magnoliopsida; order Ericales; family Sarraceniaceae; genus Heliamphora; species Heliamphora exappendiculata. The sequence continues at coordinate 9,651 of JAOTRH010049511.1, read as the reverse complement.
ATTGCTTATGTCAAAGTTCAGTGGCTTCATCACGGGGTTGAAGAAGCGACTTGGGAGCTTGAGTCTGGGATGCGTGTTAGATATCCAGATCTGTTTACCTCGTGACCTTATAGAGAATTTTGGGGATGAAATTTCTTAAGGGGGGAGAGTTGTGAGACCCCGAACCTTGTTTATTTTGATATAAATAAGTGTTGATTTGTTTTTCCTTCATGTTATATATTATCGATGCATGGTTTATGTTTTGGAGTTATAGAACAACATGTAGATGTGTTTTACGCTTTCTCGGACCTTGTTTAGACTTGTTGGGTTGGCCTTAGAACACAAAATCGAAACTCAAAATAGTATGTTGGACCAAGCAGGTTCGGTCGACTGAACTGGTGAGTTAAGTCGACTGAACTGGAAACCAGTAGGTTAAGAACCTTGGGTTCAGCCGACTGAACAGGCTTTTTGGCGTGCTTATAAGTAGAAGAAGGGGCTGAAATGTTTGGAAAAGTTTATTTCTTTCTCGTTCTCTTCCTTCTCTCTACATATGTGACCTACCTGAGCCTTGTTCTCGACGATCAGCTTGTGGATCATTGCTATCTACGTTGTTAGCTTCATGCTCATCCGGTCAGATTCTCGTTCCCATAAGGTCTGAATTTTGAGACGTCGAGTTTTGACCCAATGAGGTAGGATTCTAGACCTACTGTTGTTATGAGGGTGATATATGTAATTGTATACTTTTTCATCGGTATCAAATGTATCAAATGTCATATTTTCTGTTTAAGCCTTATTTTTCTGATAGAAAGCATGTTGTTCGATTTTCTTGGCTTATAGTGCTTTATGAGATGTGATTTATGGCTTTCAAAGGGTTTTCTTAAAAATGGTGGAAAATGATGATTTTTGACAGAAATCTCAACACTTGGTGTTTTGGAGGTTTGGAGCTCGCCTTCGGGGTTGACTCTTAGGTTTTGAAACGTTTTGTTGAAAACAGAAAAAATATTTTGAAAATATTTTGTTTGATCTCCATGTTGATGGATTGATCTATGTATACAAGTATAATGTATATTTGTGAAATGGTTCCGTTTTTTAGAATGATTATCTAGATGTACCGGAATGACGTGTATTTGGCACGAGTTACCCTCGGTGAAAGTCCAAAAACGTGCGCAGTATAGGTACTTTTGTTATCCTTCGGGGCAGTTCTCGTAAAGAAGGTCGGTTTAGATGCTCTTTTCCCTCGGGTTTCGGGCTCGTAAAGTTAGCTTTTACGTCACGGTGCTCCGTATAGAACTTGTCATTACCTAGCAGGGCTTAAGTGGTTCAGGATTAGGGTAATAGGCAGGAGTCTATAGATGCTACTTGTGTTCTTGTGGCAGAGTCGATACATAGGATCTCTTTCTTCTTTTTCACGATTGTACATTTCGTGAGGGAATGATGCTTTGATTACTGTTTTCCTTCAGCTGTAAAAGGTGTTTTGCATTGAATAAATGCTTAGTTGTGAGGGAAAAACTGTTTTGGAAGTTTGTGGGAAACTTGGAGTTTTATGAAGTAAAACCTTTTGAGTTTTGTAATTGAGTTCGCTCCCACTCTATATGATTGCATATTTCCTGCTTTACAGCTTTATTGTCTATTTTTATTGGGCTTCAACTCACGGGTGGAATTTTCTGTAAAAACTATTTTTTTAAGGTGAAGATGTGGATGAGGAGTAGCTCTGGTGATGCTTGTGGTAGCGGAAGACTTTTATAGTTTTTATTTTTGGTATGTCTATTCCTGAAGGCAGTTTGTACGCCAAAAGACGATATACATATGCATATTATACAGGATGTTTATTGCTTATGAGATATGCATATTGGGTTTTCTTGAGATTTCAGCAGGTGGTTTTGAATGTATGAAACCTATTTTTTGTAAAACTGGTGTTTTATGGATTTTCACGGGACCCTGAATTTTGGGGCGTGACAAAAAAATTATATATAAAATGACTAAACAATTAAATCTTCTTTTATTTTTCAAAACCTTCTTTTGATAACTTAATTTTTTCTTCTGTAGTATTTTTTCATTTCTTTTCTTTTATTAACCACAAAAAGTATAAAATCAAAAAAATATTTTTTATGCTAGTTAATGTTCTTCTTATTTTTCTTATTTTCATCTCTTATGCAAATAGTTAGTTTTTTTTTTTATTAGTTTGAAAGCATCTTCTAAACCTTTTTTATTTTCGCTTAATCAATCTTTTGTAAGTTTTTTTTTATTTTTTTCTTTTTTAAATTAAAATTTCAAATATTTGTTTGTTAATACACAAAATGTTTGTCTTTAGGTTCTTATTGTTTTGGTTAGTTTTTAACATAGGATTTTTATATGCTTTCTAAACTTTCTTCTTCTTTTTTTTAGATACTTTGGTAATATGCATATTGTACATATTAGTTTAGGATTTGATTACTTTATTCCAAAATTGTATAGTTTATTAGCAATCCATGCTTATGTAGTTTCAACAATTTCAGTAACTTATTCTTTTAACCAAATCATGTTTAGTTTAGGTTGTTTAAATAATATTGCATGTGGGTATATTTCATGTATTCTTTAGTTAGAAATTGCATGTCATAGGATTTAAGATTTTTCTTTTGACATTTATTTGTTTTGGAGTGTTATGTACATATATTTTGTATTTTCTGTATTTGATTTTGGATGTTCTCTCCTTGTCTCCATATTCTTTATTTCCATACATTTGAGAAATCATATTATAGAACAAATGATGATTAGTAGAGACCAACTGTATGGTTGGGCGAACGGGGTGCCTAACATCTTCTCTGATTCGTACCTTAGGCCCCGAACCCTTTTTTTCTCTAGTTAACATTTTTAAGATCAGTAGCCATTTTTGTTTCTTTTTATTTTTCTCAAGAACTAAGTAACGACTCTATTTTCAACAAAAAAGAGATTTTTAAATTTTAATTTTCAAAGTGTTAAAAGATTTTTCTAAAACAATCTTTGAATTCTTTATTTTTAAATATTTTTCTAAAATAAATTCCTAAATTCCAATGCCACACTAGGCATGGGGAGTTGAAGAACAATGTATATGCATGCAAGAATGCAAGTGAGAAATACATATTAAAAATCAATGATACTTTTGAGTCTAACCCTCTTATTTGGTTTGAAATCAGTCCCCAGCGGAGTCACCAGAAAATACTGTGGCGTCGAGATTTTGGAGGTCTTGAAATTGTTGCAAAAGTATGAAAATTCAAAGATATTTGAAAAACTTTTTAACACCTTGAAAATTAAATTTGAAAAACTCCTTTTTGTTTAAAATGGAGTCGCCATTTAGTTTTTGAGAAAAACTAAGAAAAACAAAAATAGCCACTGATCTTTAGAACATTAACCAGAGAAAGAAAGTTCGGGAGTTAAGATAGGAATCGAAAAAAGTGTTAGGCACCCCGTTCACCCAACCGTGAGGTTGGCCTCTACTAATCATCATTAGTTCTTTAATAGAATTTTTCAAATCGATGCAAATAAAGAAACTGGAGGTAAAGAGAGAACATCCAAAATTAAATATGAAAAATACATATCATAGGTATATAGAACACCAAATAAGACAAATGTCAAAAGAAAAATCATAAATCCTACGACATGCAATTTATAACTAAATGATACATGGTGCATTCCCACATATAATTTTACCTAAGCTATCATGATTCAAATAAAAGAGCAAAAATATGCTAGAGATTGTCAAAATTACCTAAACATAAATTTACTACAAAAAGTAAATTAAACTATCTTAGACATGCTTTCAAGTAAAGAAACTAAAACATATATTAACATGATGAATTAGTAAAAAAATGAAAAATACAAAATAAAATATGCATAAAAAAGAATCCTAAAACGAAGTTTATAAAAAGAGTTTTAAAAAAATGTTATACCAAGAAAGGAGATTTTAACTATTTATATTAAAAAAAATAAAGAAGGTAAAAGAAGAAAATAAAATTTACCTTTAAAAGACTTTTTATTATTTTGATTTAATAACTTGAAAAAAAATAAAGTTATAAAAAGAAAAAGAAGATGGTACTTTATACTAACATTAAGAGAAACGAAATACTAATCAAAAGAAAGAGAAAATTGAGTGTTATAAGGAAATTTAAAGTTAGTGATAAAAGAGAGAAAAAAGAAAAGAAAATAAAATGTTAGCAAAAAAAATTACATTATCATTAAAAGAAAAGAAAAATATAAAAAATAAAAGCTAGAAAAAAAATAAAATAAAATGAAAATTAGTATTAAAAAAAAGAAAATGGGACTTAAAAAGAATAAAAGAAATTAAAGTTACATTACAAAAAAAGAAAAAGAAAATTAGAAAAGAAATGTTAAGTTCAAAACAAAATAAAATGAAGTATTAAACTAATGTTACAAGAAAATGAAAAAAAGTATAATAGAATGCTAGTAAAAGAAAATTAGACTAACTAAAAGAAAAAAAAAGAAAACAAATGCTAGAATATTAAATTAACATAAAAAGAAAGAAAACGCGAAGAAATGAAATACTAGAATTAAATAGGTGTAATATTGACAATTACAACTATTTTTATGTAAGTGCTTATATCATAATAATAACGACATTATTTGGTCGTATTGCTAAATCATGTTAGCACTATTTAATGAATTTAGAAAAATAAATAAATAACAATGTACTTAGTGTAAATGTGTAAACGAAGAAATTGATTGAAGTAACGAAATTACATGAGACAATGTAAACAATAAGCAAGTTTAATTATATAAACGAAGGAAATGTATGGATTGAAATTCAACGTTAACCCGATCACTCCAAGAGAGAGAAAATAGAGTTAAAAAGATCGGCGATCCAAGCAAGGTACCTGGATCGAGGAATCCTCAAATTGGGGAATGTGCTTCAATCCTCCGATGGTGATTCCAATCTAGGGCTTCAAATGTATGTATTAGAGGTTTGGGACTCTATATCTCGGCAGGGCTTCGGCGTCGGGTTCGGAATTGCTTGGCGTCTCGGCAGAGCTTCACTCTCAAAGCCTCTCACTCATTTTCCCTTTTTTTGAAAATGTACCAGATATACTGTATTTAAAGAGTTCTTTAGCCAATGAGATGTTGCCACGTTTTTGGAACACGTCATGTCATTTGGAGTTGGCGGTCGCCATATTTTTGAAAGGTTCCACAAAGCTCTATGGCGGTCGCCACAATCAAAAGCGGCGGTCGCCGTATTTGGCTAGGGTTTCCAAGAGGGTCTATTGGTGGTCGCCATAATGAACATGGCGGTCGCCTTACTTGGGTAGCAAGTTTCGTTGGTTCGACAAAATTTTATTAGCTTGAAGGTTCTGGGTTCAAATACCTAACTTGGATCACTTCCTGAGGATCATACTCAGACTTCGTTCCACCTGTTTTCATCATCGGATTCACCTAAGATTGGGCGGGGTCAAATTGGGGTGTCTACATTACCCCAATGTAATCCTGTTCAATACACACAAAATGTACTACCATAGCGAATCGAAATAATAGACGATGCTATTATATATTTTCTGTAACCAATACAGGCATACTAAAACTCTGTGCTACAGTCATATCGATGGTTTATCTATTTCCATCTAAACTGTTAATAAAAACTTATATTCTGCAAGACCCTATAATTTGGTCTTCTGTGTGTAAGTTGTACTCTACACACCAGATTAGATACTGTACAGAATAAAGGACAACCATATATAACATTAAAAAAATAATATTACATACATTGCTCATTAAGATTCTCATAAAATAAAAAATTAATTTTATTAAAATTAAATTAAATACCATAACCAAATAAAATTTATGATTTTTAGTATACAACACTGACAATCTGCCACTTATACTTAAAATCATGCTGCCATGCATTCGACTCCCATGCCCTCTACATGAATATTAAAAGTCTTAACTGATAGGCTCTTTGTAAAAAAATCTACAAGATTGTCTCCTAATATAATCTTGGTCACAGTAACATCATCCCTCTGTTCAATTTCTCGTATCACGTGATACTTGCGCTCAACATGTTTTTCTTTTTTGTGAACTCTTGGCTCCTTCGAATTTGCAACTGTTCCGCCATTATCATGATAAAGTGTAATACCTGATTGAATTGAAGACAACACATCTAGATCCAACCGGTAGTTTATGAGCCAAACGACCTCCTTTGTTGCTTCAGAAACTGCCACGTACTCAACCTCTATGGTGGAATTAGCAATGCATGACTGCTTGATACTTCTATAACTTATAACTCTACCTCCCAAGGTAAACGCATATACTGAGGTAGATTTACATGAATCTTTGTCTGACTAGAAATTTGAGTTTGTGTATCCTAAAATTACTAGACTGTTTGCTTAGTAAACCAACATATAATACTTAGTCCTTTTTAGGTACTTAATTATATTCTTTACTACAGTTTAACGCTCCTGTCCTGGGTTAGACTACTGCTAACCACGCCAACGGTAAAGCAGATGTCGGGTCTAGTACAAAGCATAGCATACATTAGGTGTGAGACCCGGACCCGTGTATTTTTTTAGACTTATATGTAAATGATGTGTTTTGCATATATTTGTTCGATGTATGATTTATTCGCTTTGATGCATGTTTAAGTTTATCTGAACATACGGGGTTGGTTCCCGGGGTTGTAGGGAGTTGCCGTGTGAATTTTAAAAATTCAAAAAAAAAAGATATTTTGGAGGTGTATAAATATCGAAACTTAGATATTTTCTAAAAAGATATTTTTGAAAACCTAACTCCTAAGTTTCTTCCAAATTCTCTCTAACTTCTCGGGACCCGGGCCTTGGTTTTTGATAAATCATTTGCTGATCCTTAGTATCGGCATCGAGAGCTTCGCATCCATCCAGTCAGAATTTGATTCTGACGAAGCTCGAATTTGCACGTGGATTGAGACGTAGGGTTTTTGACCCAACGAGGTAGGATTTCAGATTCTACTGTTGTATAAGGAATATATATGTAATCTTATGATGTTTTATCGTTTAAAATGCATGAAAATATAATTTTTGTTTTAAATCCAATTTTGGATTAAAACCTTTTTTTGGCGTTCGGGTGGATGAAACCGTGTTTTGAGGGTTTCTTTTGTGGCTTTATGGTAAGCTTTGGCTTACATATCCTTGTGGGTATCAAATACAGGAGTTTGGAGGTTTGATTTGAGGTTTGGAAGCAAAAACCAGTGAACCCATAGCCAAAAACATTTTCGGGGCTGGTTCGGTCGACTGGACCCCTATGTTCAGTCGACTGAACATGAGGGGTCAGTCGACTGAAGTTCTTTCTGTTTTGGTTCTTTTTTCCAGTGACCTATTTTAGTCAATTGGAGGCTTGGGCCAGTCGACTGAATTCCTGTGAGGGCTGAGGGTGTTGTTTTGGTGGTTCGGTGGTTGGGTTTTGGCTTCCCTCACTTTCCTCGAATGGTTTTAAAGGTGATAGATTTGTGAAATCTCGTAGTGTGGAGGTTGGTTTTCAAATGGTTGGTTAGGAAAAGAACTGTTTATGAAAACTCTTGGGAAACGTGCTTATTGAATGTTTGGAGCTAGCCCGTGGAGTTGAGTCTCAACTTCTAAAACGTTTTGATGAAATATGTGTTTACATGTTTTTGTTTGATCTCCGTGGTTCATGGATTGCATCTCATATATATACATGTGTTATATATCTGCTTTGTGGGCTAATTTTGAAATGTTATCCATAAATGTACCGGGATAATGGGTTTATAAGTGGACTTCCATTGCTCCTTGGTGAAAGTTCAGAAACGTACGCATGTGGCTTTGGGATTTGGGGGTTAAAAAAGAGATAATTCAAAAATATTTTGAAAAATATTTTAAACAGCTTGAAAATCAAATTTTGAAAACTCCTTTTGTTGAAAATAGAGTCGCCACTTAGTTTTTGAAAAAAACTAAGAAAAACAAAATTGGCTGCTGATCTTGAAAACGTTAACCAGAGAAAAATGGTTCGGTAGCTAAGGTACGAATCGGTAAAGGTGTTAGACACCCTGTTCGCCCAACCATAAGGTTGGCCTCTACTAATCATCATTGATTCTTTAATATGATTTCTCAAATGCATGCAAATAAAAAAAATGAGAGTGAAGAGAGAACATTCAAATCAAGTATAAAAAATATATAAAATATGTACATAACACTCCAAAATAAATAAGTGTCAAAAGAAAAATCTTAAATCCTATAGCATGCAATTTCTATCTAAAAGATACATTAAACACATATCCACATGTAATATTGTTTAAACAACCTAAACTAGCATGCTTTAGTTAAAAGAACAAACATGTTAAGTTGCTAAAATTATCTAATTTGGATTGCACAAAAATGAACTACACAATTTTGACATAAAGTAATCAAATCCTAAACTAATATGTACAATATGCATATTATTGAATTATCTAAAAGTATGTACAAATCTTATGTTAAAGACTAATCAAAATAATAAAATCTAATAACAAATATTTTATATATTAACAAGTAAATATTTGAAACTCTAATTTGAAAAAAAAAAAAAAAAAAAAATTTACAAGCCAAAATAAAATGTTGAAAAATGCTTGTTTAAACCATTAAAAGAAAATCTTATTATTTACATTTTATATTATTTTTTTTGAACAAAACAAAAAAAATATAATAGAAATGAAATAAACAAATGAGTTTTTAATTATTGTTAGCGGAGAAAATTACACTATTAACTTGAAAGATTCAAATAAGAAAAATGAGAAGAACATTAACTAATATAAAATGTATTTTTATTTGCTTTGCGCCTTTTTGTGGTTAATAAAAAGAAAAGAAAAGAAAAATACTATGGAAGACAAATTAAGCTAATAGAGTAAGATTTTAAAGAAGATTTAACATCTTATATTTTTAAGAAAAAATAAAAAAAATGGAGAAAAATAAAAGAGATGAAAAGAAAAAAAAATAGAATTTTCTTTTAAAGAAAAAATTAGGATATTTTTTTGTGATTTTTGATTTTTAAAAAATAAAAGAAAAGAAAGATAAAAATGAATCATAAGAAAAGAAAATGGATATTTTTTGTAAGAGAGATTAATGCTAATATTACAAGAAGAGAAATGCTAAATTGAACTTTATTAAAGTTAATAAGAAGATAAAAGACAAGAAAATAAAATTACACTAATATTGAAATAAAAGAAAAAAAATAAAAAGTATAAGCTAGAAAATGAATATTAAGTTAAAAAGAAAATAAAATAAAGTATTAGTATTTAAAGAAAAAAAAATTAAATACTTAAAGGAAAAGAGATAAGGCATTATGAGAAAAAATAAAATTGATGATAAAATAAAATAAAATGCTACATCAAAAGAAAAAAAAATGTTAGAAATATGAATTATATTAAAAAAGAAAGAAAAAAAAAATAAATGAAATGAAAACCGGAACATTAAACTAGTGCTTAAAAGAAAAATAAAATAAAATAAAATAAAATAAATGATAAAATATTAGAACAAAACTAAGAAAATAAAAAAACACTTAAATTAATATTATAAGCAAATAAATGAGAAATAAATGGTATATTAAGAAAGAAATTACGTTAAGCTAAAAGAAAATAAATGAGATCTTTTTTTTTTAAAGTTACATTACAAAAAAAAAGTAAATGCTAAGAAAGAAAGTTAAGTAGCTATTAAATGAAAGTTAAGAATTAAAATAGACCATTAAATT
>JAOTRH010049500.1:0-19479 GCA_034768845.1 Heliamphora exappendiculata | reverse complement strand
CCCCCCGCCCCACAGTCAATTTTTTAATCGACGTCCCGGATCAATTTTGGTTCAAATTCAATAGCTCAAATTTGTTGACCATTGGGCTCGGCCCGATTCAAGTCGAGCCAACGACTAATTTGGTTTTTTGTTTTTTAAATTTACAAATTTTTTTTATAAAAATTTGTCATATTTTTTATCCAAACAGCTCTATACTCTCTCTACTCTTTTCTCTCTAATTACTCAGTGATATTCGAGTTCAGTGATATTCAGGTTCGGTGCAATTGTTAGTGAATCAATGAGTGAAGATCCAGATCAAAATACAAAGCGATCGAGATCAAGATTAAATATCGGAGTTCTTTAATTCGGTTTGCTTTATTTTTTGCAATTTAATTTATTTTTTTACAATATTTAATTAAATTTTGAATACATTTTTAAAATTTTTAATTAATTTTTAAAAAAAATTATATTTTATTTTATTTTCAAATTTTAATTATAAGTTACTTGTTTCTAGTCTCTATTCTCTAATTTTATAATTTTTTTATCGATGGATCCAAATATATTTATCGTTGATGAAGAATAAAATATTTTTATATTTTCATCTAGTGATTCTAATCTCACTTCCCATGTTCCTATTCCTAATCCACCCACTAGTTCATCAATATCTGCTGGTGCATCAATATTTGTAGGTTCATCTAACAAAAAAGTTTTAAATATGTGAAAAAAATTTAAATTTTTTTTATAAAAAAAATAATAATGATATCATTACTGTTAAAGTAAAATGTAAAATTTGTAATAAGTTACTTTCGGGTCACACATCGAGTAGCACTAGTCACTTACGTAGGCATTTTGATAGTCACCTTAAAAATGCACATCTTAATCTCATTTCACAAATGCATATAGGTAGGGGTGCAACTGGTAATATTATTAATTTTTTCTATGAATCTACTCGCACACAAAATTCTGTTGTTGATTATATAATAAGACATGAACAACCATTTTCAATGAGTGAATAACCGGTATTTAAAGAAATAATACAAAGTGAATTTATTTTGCAATTTTAACGTTTTTCTAGAGATACTACAAGAAATAAAATTTTAAGTAGATTTGATGAATTTAAAACCGAGTTGATGGATTTATTTACAAATTTAAAAGAAAAAATTAGTTTAATTTCTGATTTATGGACTGCTAAAAATGCTCAAGAATATCAATGTATTACAGCACATTTTATAGATAATGACTAGAATTTATGTAAAAAAAATTATTTAAAACTATAAAATTTTCCTATACCGATCATTCTTTAAGTATAATTATTAGGAAAGAACTAGTTTCATGGGGTATTGTATCAAAAATACTTTCTATTACTTTAGATAATACTTCTTATAATAATGAATGTGTTGATTATTTAAAACGTAATTTACAGCTTCCATTATCTGATTCTTTATTTCATGTTCGTTGTTCTGCACATACTTTAAATTTAATTGTTAAAGAAGCACTTAAATATTACAATAAATTCTTAAATGAGTTAGGTTAGCAATAAAATATATAAATAGTAGTGCCAGAAGATTTGATATGTATAGAAAAATATGTCAATAAAAAAATATAAAATGTAAAAAATTACAACATGATATAGAAACTAAGTGGAACTCGACATATAATTGTAGGTACCTCAATTTGACCCCGCCTAATCTTAGGTGAATCCGATGATAAAAATAGTTAGAACGGTGCTTTAGTGCGATCCTCGAAAAATAATTCAAGCTCGATATTTGAACCAAATCATCAAAACCTTCAAATTAATGAAATTATTTTGAACCACCGACTGCAATGTGGCGACCGTCAATAGAACCATTTAGAAACTCACTTTTTATTGCGACCGCCAACTTGTATTGTGGCGACTGTCAATAGAATTTCTTGAAAATCCTAATCAAAGTGGTGACCGCCAACTTGCATTGTGGCGACCGCCAATATGACTTCTTAGAACCTTTTCATTTGTGGCGACCGCCAACTTATGACCCGGTCACCGCCAACTTCAAATGGCTTTACGTGTCCCAAAACGTGTTAGCATCTCATTGGTTGAAGAATTCTATAAATACCGTACCCTCTGGTACATTTTCAAGATAGAATTTTAGAGAGAGAAGCTCTGTCGAGTTGCTGAGGAATCCCGAATCCCGATGTCGAAACCCTGTCGAAGTACCAAGAGCCGAACCCCGATACTGAAGTTCTGAAACCCTAGCTTGGATCATCACTTGAGGATCGAATTGACTATCACCATTCCCTGACTCGAGGATTTTTTAGCAATTCAGGTATTTTATTTGGATTCCCGGTCCTTCTACCTCTTTGAAGTGATCGGGCTAAGCTAATTGTTTTATTTTACATACTTTCTTACATTATTTATGTGATTGCTTTACTCGCTATATTTCATTTAGTTTATAATTAATGTACTTAATTCTTGTAAGCTAGCTAATTCATGTTATAATTCCAATTTTATTTTGTTTGATTAATTTGTTTACATTACCTATATTACACATTCACACTTAACACATTATTACTTTTCAGTAATTCATCAGTTAGTACTAATATGTTTTGGCAATTACAATTTGTTAATATTGTTAATTGTTATAAGAATGCACTTACATTTATGTGAATGTAGTTGTCAATACAACATTCATATTTGCTAATTAAATAGTTGTACTTGGTTTCTTTTACTTCTTAATATATTTCTTTTTTTTTTCTTTTTAGCATTAATATAATGTTCTTTTCCTAGTATTTATCTTCTTTTTTTTTTCTTTTAATATTAATATAATTTTCTTTCTTAGCATTTTATTTTTTTATTATCAGTTTTATTTTTCTTATAATGTTCTATTTTCTTTTTTCCTTTTCTTTTACTTTCAATGCTAGCTTAATTTTTCTTTCATAGCATTTATTTTATTTTATTTACTTTTATTTTGTTAATCTCAAAAATCACAAAAAAACATTTGATGGTAGTTAATATTCTTCTTCTTTTTCTTTATTTTCATCTTTTAAATGCTAGTATAATTTTCTTCTTTTAATAATAATTAAAATGCTTTTCTTTTTAGATATTCTTTTTTTTTAGTTAACTATTTGGACATTCTTTTGCGTAGATAAAAAAGTTACATTAAATTCTTGTTACTTATTTTCCTTTATCATTAAACTTTTGAACATAAAATTTTGTACACTTTTTTAAAATTTTGGTTTAATATTTTTTTTCGGTAGAAATAATTATGTTAATGCTAACCTAATTTATTTTGATAATATGCATGTTTTGATTTTTTTTCTTTGAAATCATATTTAGAATAGTTTAGTTTATCTCTTATTAGTAATTCATAATTAGGTAATTTTAGTAATTTTTAGCATGTTTTTCATTCTTTAAATCATGTTAAATTTGGTATTATCATTGTATGAGGGTGTGTTTCATATATCTTTTAGTTAAAAATTACATGCTGTAAGACCTAGTATTTTATTTATTTTCTTTAATTTGGTATTCTATATACATATGCTATGCATTTTTTTATTTAGTTTTGGATGTTCTTTCTTTACTTTAATTTTCTTTATACGCATGCATTTGAAAAATCTTATGTGAGACCCGGACCCGTCTCTTTTTTAGACTTATATATGTTTGATGTGTTTTCGCATATATTTTGTTCAATGTATGATTTATTCATTTTGATACATGTTTACGTTTAAATAAGCATGTGGGTTAGTTCCCAGGGTTGTAGGGTATTGCTGTGCGAATTTTAAAAATTAAAAAAAAAAATATTTTAGAGGCTTATAAATATCTGGAGTTAGATATTTTTAAAAAGATATTTTTAAAACTTAACTCCTAAGTTTCTTTTAATTTTCTCTCTGCCTTCTCTCTAACTTCTCGGAGGCCCAGAGCTTAGTTTTTGACAAACCAATTGCCGATCCTTAATATTGGCATCGTGGTCTACGCATCCATCCGGACGAAATTCCATTCCGACGAATCTCAATTTTGCACGTGCATTGAGGTTTTAAGTCTTTAACTCATCGAGGTAGGATCCTAGACTGTATAACTGTTAGAGGGTACTGCGTGTAATCCTACGTGTTTTTACCGTTTAAAAACGCATGAAAAGTGATTTATGTTTGAAATCCAGTTTTGGGTTAAAACTAGTTTTTTGGCGTTTGGTTGGATGAAAACGGTGTTGGATGTTACGTTGAGGCCTTTGGTGATAGACCTAGATGTGTGTGAGTTCGAGGGTGTTTGATGGAAGCTTCGAGGCTTCGCCTTGGGTTTAAAAAGGCTGATCCGTACCTTAAAAACTATTTTTTGGGCTATTTAGTCGACTGAACCATGGTGGTCAGTAGACTGGATCATCATTTGGTGAGTTCAGTCGACTGAACCTGGGAGGCCAGTCGACTGAAATTCCTTCTGTTAGGGTTCTCTTTTTGTAGTGAGTTTTTCAGTCGGCTGGGGGCTTGGGCCAATCGATTGGGGTCTTGTGTGGGTTTTTGGTGTTGTTTTGGTGGTTCGGCGGTTAGGTTTTAGCCTTCCTCACATTTCTCGATTGGTTTTAAAGTGATGAATTCTGGTAATCTCGCGTTTCAGAGGAAAGGTTTGAAAAAAGAGTTTTTACGAAAACTTTGGGAAAACGTGTTTGTTAAAAGTTTGGAGCTAGCCCTCGAGATTTAGTCTCAACTTCTAAAATATTTTGGTAAAAATATATTTTTACATGTTTTGTTTGATCTCTAAGGTTTATGGATTGGATCTTCTTATATACATGTGTTGTATATTTGTTTTGCGAGTTTTGAAATATTTTCCATAGATGTACCGTGATAGTGTGTTTGGTTGAGTTGGGCTTCTATTGCTTCTCGGTGTAAGTTTAAAAACGTGCGCAACGTAGGTGCTCTATACCTTCGAATTAGTGCCCGTAAATTGAGTGCATGTGGGTACTTTGTACCTTCGGGCTCAGGTCCCGTAAATTAAGCAATAGGTGCTCTGTACCCTCGAGCTCAGGTCCCGTAAATTGAGTGGTTCGGTTGTCTCCGTTAATAGCGTCGTTGTCGTGACTTCATATAGAACTTGTCATTACTCCATATAGAACTTATCATTACTAAGCATATGGGTTTAGGGTAATGAACGAGAGTTTATAGTTGTTACCTTTGTCGGTGTGGCAGAGTCGGTACAAATAATTACATTTTATTGTGTCTCCTCGGCTGTGTATCCCCAGGTGGAGAATGCTATGTTTTACTGCTTTTCCTTAACTGTGGCATGATATATGTCAGGATTATATGCATGGTTTCAAGGATGGAAAGTGAAGTTTTCAGGATGAAAAACTTATGGTTTTTGAGAGGAAAACCTATTTGGCTTTTGTGGTTGAGTTAGCTCCCACCATATGATTGCATGACCTGTATTATAGTTTTACTATATATGTTCTATTGGACTTCGGCTCACGGTGTAGAATTTTTACTGTAAAATCTTTTTTAGGTGAGTACGTGGAGTTGACTCAGTTGCAGAGGTAATGAAAGACTTGTTGTAGTTTTCTCTTTTTGGAGACATGTACTTTTACATGTGATGCATGTGAAGGCTAATTTTGTACGCCTTTTGGCGATATACTTATTTATGTATGAGAATGCATGTTTATCGTTTATGAGAACTGAACTTGGAAAATCTTTTATCCAACTGTTGTATTTTGATTTTCATTTGTAAAACCTATTTTCTAAATGGGTGTTTTGGTGGACTTTCACATGACCCTGGTATTTGCGGCGTGACAACTTGGTATCAGAACTCTAGATTCGAATACCTATGAGCCATGAAAAAGAAGGTACATCACCTTATGAGGATGTATGTGTGCTTGATTGCAGTGTTATAGCGTTTTCCTAACATCAGCATGATAGCTTGTGGTGTATACATGTGGATGGAGGTTGGATCTTAGGATTGATTAGTCTTGACTTCGGGTGTCTGGATTAACAAACTTGGGAGCCGTGTTAGAGATGCGTTTCGCGGATGTGATTTCTAGCAAGGAATCTGAGTAGGTTATCCAGAGTGACGAGTTTTTCTTATTGGTTCTCCTCAGTATGTGAGATGTGATGACATGATCTAAGTGGCTATGTGTTAGCATGCTTATGTGAGTTATGTCTTTTACGTTAGCAATCACATGTTGTATGGATGCTTATCCTGTTATGTTGCTTTCGTATAAAGTTATGTCCATGCGGGGATGACGAGGCCGTGGCCGTGGTTCTGGCCGAAGGAACGTTCCAGTCCCAGATGTTGGGGATGCTAATGCACCCCAGGGACCTATTGTTGAGGGAGATTTGTTGCGTGAGATGGTCGGCTCCATCCGGCAACTGGCTGAGGCCGCTAGGGGCAGGGAGAGTATACCTGAATCGAGGGTGACGGTCGCAATGCGCGAGTTCTGCCGTTTGGACCCTCCTACCTTTTCTGGGGATCCCAACCCCACGGTAGCCACTGAATGGCTAGAGCTGGTCACCAGGATAATGGACATGCTTCAGATTGAGGAGGACGATCTGAGGGTTACTTTTGCTGCCTTCCAACTACGGGGGAGTGCGCATATGTGGTAGAAGTTCACCAGGACTACTGTTACTGGCACTTGGGAGGCATTCACAAAGGTATTTCTGGAGAAATACTTTCCAGCAACACTGAGGGATCACCACAAAGAGGATTTTCTATTTTTGACTCAGGGAACGATGTCAGTGGTGGAGTATGAGGCTGAGTTCACCAGTTTTTTCTTAGTTTGCATAAGAGATCGTACCTATTGACGAGTTTCGTGCGAAGCGGTTCGAGAGGAGTTTGAGGCCCGCTATCAGAGATAGGGTGGCGGCATTCCAAATGCAGGTCTTCACAAAGTTGGTACAAATGGCCATGAAGGTGGAAGACACTCTGAACGAGACACGCAGAGACAGGGACAGTCGGGATCAACAAGGAGGGGAACGTGCGCAGTCCCAGAGGCACAGGGAGAACAAGCGCCGACGGACATCTCGTCCGAGTTCTCATTTGGTGGGGTCGTATTCGCTGCAGTCTTCTACATCTGTGCCTCCCACAGTTTCAACGGGAAGGTCGGAGCAAAGGAAGGAGTTTGTCTGTTTTAGATGCCAACGGCCAAGGTCACGTCTCTGCCTTCTCTCTAGCTTCTCGGGGGCCCTAGGCTTGGTTTTTGACAAACTAACTACTGATCCTCAGTATCAGTATCGTGGTCTACGCATCCATCCGGATGAAATTCTATTCTGACGAAGCTCGATTTTGCACGTGAATCGAGACATCAAGTTTTTAACTCACCGAGATAGGATCCTAGATTGTATAACTATTAGAGGGTACTACGTGTAATCCTTCGTGTTTCTACCATTTAAAAATGCATGAAAAGTTATTTATGTTTCAAATTCAATTTTGGGTTAAAATTATTTTTTGGCGTTTGGTTGGATGAAAACGGTGTTGGATGTTACGTTGAGGCCTTCGGTGATAGGCTTAGATGTGAGTGAGTTTGAGGGTGTTTGATGGAAGCTTCGAGGCTTCATCTAGGGTTTAAAAAGGCTGATTCGTACCTTAAAAACCATTTTTGGGCTGTTCAGTCGACTAAACCATGGTGGTCAGTCGACTGGAACATCATTTGGTGAGTTCAGTCAACTGAAATTCCTTTTGTTGGGGTTTTCTTTTTTCAGTGAGTTTTTCAGTCGATTGGGGACTTGGGCCAGTCGACTGGGGTCCTGTGTGGGCTATTGGTGTTGTTTTGGTGGTTCGGTGGTTGGGTTTTAGCCTTCCTTACTTTCCTCGATTGGTTTTAAAGCGATGGATTTTGGTAATCTCACGTTTCGGAGGTTGGTTTTTGGAGGCAAGGTTTGAAAAAGGGGTTTTTACGAAAACTTGTTTGTTGAAAGTTTGGAGCTAGCCTTCGGGGTTGAGTCTCAACTTCTAAAACATTTTGGTGAAAATATATTTTTACATGTTTTGTTTGATCTCCATGGTTCATAGATTGAATCTTCTTATATACATGTGTTGTATATTTATTTTACAGGTTTTGAAATATTTTTTATAGATATACCATGACAGTGGGTTTGGTTGAGTTGGGCTTCTATTGCTCCTCAGTGAAAGTCCAGAAACGTGTGCAGCGTAGGTGCTCTGTACCTTCGGGTTAGTCCCCGTAAGTTGAGTGTGTGTGGGTGCTTTGTACCCTTGGGCTCAGGTCCCGTAAATTAAGTACTAGTTGCTCTATAACCTCGGGCTTAGGTCCTGTAAATTGAGTGGTTCGGTTACCTCCGTTAATGGCGTCGTTGTCGTGCCTTCGTATAGAACTTGTCATTATTAAGCCTGTGGGTCTAGGGTAATGGACGAGAGTCTATAGTTGTTACCTTTGTCGGTGTGGCAGAGTCGGTACATAGGATTACATTTTGTTGTGTCTCCTCGGCTGTGTATCCCCGAGTGGAGCATGCTGTGTTTTACTACTTTTCCTTAACTGTGGCATGATATCTGTTAGGATTATATGCATGGTTTCAAGTATGGAAAGTGTGAAGTTTTCAGTATGGAAAACTTGTGATTTTTGAGAGGAAAACCTATTTGGCTTTTGTGGTCGAGTTGGCTCCTATCATATGATTGCATGACCTGTATTACAGTTTTACTGTCTATGTTCTATTGGGCTTCGGCTCACGGTGTGAGATTTTTTCTATAAAACCTTTTTCAGGTGAGCACGTGGAGTTAACCTAGTTGCAGAGGTGATGGAAGACTTGCTGTAGTTTTTCCTTTTTGGAGACATGTACTTTTACATGTGATGCCTGTGAAGGTTAATTTTGTACGCCTTTTGGCGATATACTTATTCATGTATGAGAATGCATGCTTACCGTTTATGAGAGCTGAAATTGGGAAATCTTTTATCCAACTATTGTATTTTGATTTCCATCTGCAAAACCTATTTTCTAAATGAGTGTTTTGGTGGGCTTTTGCGTGACCCTGATGTTTGGGGTGTGACATTTTATTAAAAATCAATGATGATTAGTAGAGGCCAATCTTATGATTGGGCGAATGAGGTGCCTAACACCTTTCTCGATTCGTATATTAGCCCGCGAACCCTCTTTCCCTAGTTAACATTTTAAAGATCAGTAGACATTTTTATTTTTCTTGATTTTTCTTAAAAACTAAGTAGCGACTCTACTTTCAACAAAAAAAGAGTTTTGAAAATTTGGCTTTCAAGGTGTTAAAATATTTTCAAACATCCTTTGAACTCTCATATTTTTTACTATTTGAAAACCCCAAAAATTTCGGCGCCACAATATTTTTTGGCGACTCTGCTGGGGATTGGTTTATAAAATCAAATAAGAGGGCTAGACTTGAAAACATCATTGGTTCTTAATAAGAATTTCTCATTTGTATTCTTGCATGCATGTGCATTATTCTTCACTCCCCCTGCCTGGTTGACCCGATGCCCCGATCGTATATCTGTTTCAGGGATTGTTGGAAAGACGGGCAAGCCTTACAGACTGTACGCTTTTATAGGTGCAGTAAAAGAGTTCAGGTGTACTGTTTGATCATGTCATGCACCACTCCAGGCATGTAAGGTATATACCCGGCCCTATTCAGAAGGTACCCTGTTCGATGGACCAAAACTGACCTTTTTACATATAGTTGCTTAGAACCCTCCATTATGTGCTGCTAACCCTAGTAGGATTATGTATTTTTTTAATTGTATGTTTTGATTGCGATTGTTAGGGATGCTTGTTAGGATTAGGCTAGTTCATTTTCTGGGTTTGGGCCTGGGTTTTCTGTTATCTTAGTTGTTTATGTTAGCTTTTTCCTTCGGGTTCTTTCCCAAGTTTTGTTCTTCGCCTTGTCTGATTTTTACGCTGTAGTTTTCTTCTCGGGGTCATGCCCGTGTTTTACTTTAAGGTCTCTAGGATAGTTTCTCTTTCTTTTGGGTTCTTCTCAGGTTGTTAGTTTTGTCCCCCTGTTTTCATTTAGGCTTGCTTACCCTTGTTAGACTCGTTTGACCTAGTTCTGTTTTCCTATCATTATGCTGCTTGTTTTTCCTAGAATTCTAGATCAAACAAGTCACTTGGAGGTTAGAGATGTTTCTTTCCAGAGTGCTACCCATTTCTCCGTTTCGATAAACTTCCCCTTGTAGACACTCCAATTTGACCCCGCCCAATCTTATGTGAATTTGATGATAAAAACAATTAGAATGGTGTCATAATTCTTGGGAAATGATCCAAGCTCGATATTTGAACCCAACCATTAAAACCTTTCAACAAGTGAAATCATCATTGAACCGCTACATTGAACCATGGGGTCGCCAACTCCATTGTGGCGATCGCCAATAGAACCTCTTGGAAGCTTCACCTTTTTATGGCGACTGCCATGTTCATACCCAGTGACCACCAACTCCAACCTGGCGACTGCCAACTTGCATAGTGACGACCGCCATAAGAATCTTCTAGAACCTTTTCAAAAGTGGCGACCACCAACTCCTAACATGGCGATCGCCAACTCCAAAAATCCTGCCATGTCTCAGAACGTGTTAGCATTTCATTGGTTAAAGAATTCTATAAATACCGTACCTCCTGGTATATTTTGAAGGTAGAATTTTAGAGATAGATTTTAGTGAGAGAAGCTCTGCCGAGTCGCCGAGCAATTTTGAGCTCCGACACCAAAGCCCTGCCGAAATACCGAGATTCGAACCTCCAACGCCTACATTGAAACCCTAATTTAGGATTGCCATATGAGAATTGGACTATTGAAACACATTTCCCGATTTGAGAATTTCTTAGCAATCCAGGTGTTCCGTTTGGATCCCCGATCTTTCTAACTCCATTCCCTCTCTTTTGGAGTGATCGGATTAAGTTCAATTTCAATTCGTACATTTTTTAATTTGTAGTTTACCTTGTTTATTCTTTACTTTGTCTTATCTAATTTTCTTACTTCTTAGTATATACGTTCACACTAAACACATTACCATTTTCAGCAATTAAGTGCTAA
Source organism: Heliamphora exappendiculata (assembly GCA_034768845.1). Classification (NCBI taxonomy): domain Eukaryota; kingdom Viridiplantae; phylum Streptophyta; class Magnoliopsida; order Ericales; family Sarraceniaceae; genus Heliamphora; species Heliamphora exappendiculata. Next base: position 8,546 of record JAOTRH010049500.1, on the reverse strand, counting down.
TATATTTTGACAATTACAACTTGCAATGTTATTAATTGTTATTATCAATGCACTAACATTCATGTGAATATAGTTGTTAATACTATATTCACATTTTTTAATAATTGTCTAGTTATTTTTCTTCATTTTTTTGTTTTATTTCCTTATAATGTTAGTTCAATTCCTTTTTCTAGTATTTCCTTTCCTTCTCTTTTCTTCCTCATTTTATTCCTAGTGATGTGGTCAGCTATGACTGACCGATTGACGACCGCGCTCAAGAACATGCGACCGACCGACCAACGCAAAATGACTGGCAAACGGCTAAGCGGGTAGGTACCGAGCTTATCTCTAACGGCCTCTGTGATTCTAGGAGGCGCGCCACCTTATTAGGAAAGGGCTGATTTTCCAGAATGGTAATAAGCTCAGACTATGGGATTTGATTCGATCCTGTTAGGGATCTTTCTCCATATATTAACCATCGGCCCTACCCTATGGAGGCACGACTTTTCAACCCTAAGAAATATACCTTTTGAATTGAGCTCTAAAGAGGGGACTGACTTAAGAATCGAGGGTACTTGGTCGGTACTACACCGGTGCGAGCTTTTACTTTGTCTTCACAGGGAAAGTAGAAAGGGCTTTGGAGGCTAGCCAGGCTCGACGCCTCCGTTTTTGCTTCCGAGGTACCATCACTTGGCGCCGTCTGTGGGGAAAATTATTTTTCCTCTTTCCTTGGTACGCTCGATGGTCGAAATATGGTCCATGACCTCCGACAACAACCGCCCACATCTCCCAATGGCGAATGGTGCCACTGACCCATCCGTCGATCAACAGCTGGCTGATTTGGCTCACTTAGTCTAGGAACTAGCACAGCAAATGCGCACCCTCCACCAGCAATTCGAGGGTCACGCGATAGGAGCTTCTTATGTCCCTGTTTGGACACCGGGGGTCGTCGCTGCCAACCTCGACCCTGTCAATCTCGCTCACCAACACCAGGAAGCTCCAGATTAGCCAAACTTGATGAAAGGCGATGCTTATCCAGGCCAGGGGCAGGGGAATAGAGTCAATAACCTCCACGACAGGGAAGAGGTGGAAAGCCGGTAAACAGGTCCAGAGGCTGGAGGTCCCCCCAGATAGGGAAGGCCTACCCAGATGTTAGATTTGAAATCATTGCCACGACTGAACTCGAGATGAGGCAAATGAGGAAACAACTCCAAGATGTCATGGAAGCGGTGAAAGACAGAAAGACTGGCAGTGTGGATGAACTAATACAGCAGGCTGACCTCCCCTTCTCCCCAATGATCATGATTGAACCACTGCTTACAAAATTCAAGATGCCACAGATGGAGGCCTTTGATGGCACAAAAGACCCCCTGGATCACTTGGAAACTTACAAAGCCTTCATGCACCTTCATACGGTTCCAGATGAGATTATGTGCCGAGCATTCCCCACTACCTAGAAGGGATCGGCCTGTGTTTGGTACAGCCGTCTAAAATTAGGGCATGCCAGCACTTTCAATCAACTCAGTAAGCTTCTCATTGGGCACTTTATTGGCGAGCAAAGGCAGCGATGGTCGGCCACTTACCTGCTGAACGTCAAACAAGCTATTGGGGAGCCACTCAGAGATTACGTGTCCAGGTTCAACGCAGAAGCACTACAAGTAGACGATGTGGATGACAAGATAGCCCTGACTGCGTTCATGAGGGGATTACAACTCACCAAGTTTCTATTCTCCCTATCCAAGACCCCACCAGAGAATATGGCCGAGCTAATGGCCAAAGTTCAAAGGCACATGAATGCAGAGGACCCGATAAATGCACGAAAAGACAAGCCCAGACCCGAACAAAAAAAGAAGAACGAGCGCCAGTGATCCAATGACACCGACCGACCACAAAGGCCAAGGGAGGAGGAGTGAGGAGCCCCTCGCCTCTCTGATAGTAAAAGAACACGGCTCCCTGCCAGTCGTTTTGAAAGGTACACTTCGCTAAACACTCCCATCGACAAGGTCCTGCTACAAATACGTGATGATCCTGACCTCAAGTGGCCAAGGAAATTATGAGCCACATCATACCGGAGAAATCAAGACAAGTACTGCCGTTTCCACAAAGATCACGGGCACAACACTGAAGATTGCTATAACTTAAAAGAACAGATTGAGGCACTGATTCGAAGAGGCCAGTTACGCCAATTTGTGACCGACCAACCACGTAAGGACGAGCCACAAATGGGACAAGAATGGCCCTCAACCGACTGAGAAATCGCTTGCAAGGTCCGAGTGATATTTGGCGGGTTCGCTAGAGGAGGGGACACTCGCTCGGCAAGGAAAGCCCACTACTGAAGGTTGAAGACAGAGGCCTCGGTAGAAGTCCTCACTACTAGCCGATCAGTCAGAACACGAACGGATTCTTAAGAAGAGGTAACAACCTATTCAGAGAAAGATGAGGAAGGAATTCAACACCCCCACGATGACTCCCTAGTTTTCATGATGCTACTGGCGAATTACCGAGTGCGACGAATATTGGTAGACAACGAGAGCTCTGCAGACATCTTGTTCCTGCGAGCATTCGAGCAGCTTAACATTGGCGAAGGTCGATTGACTCCAATTAGGTCCCCCTAGTTGGGTTTGCTGGAGAAAGAGTTCAACCCCTGTGAGCCATCGAGTTACCCTTGACGATGCGATCCAGCCTGAATCAGTCCACTCGGCAGATCACATTCCTGGTGGTTGATTGCCCCTCAGTATACAATGCCATACTGGGAAGAACGGCCTTTAACCTATTCAGGGCAGTAACCTCTACGTACAGCTTAACCATGAAATTCCCCACCTCGCTCGAAGTCGGTCAATTAAAGGCTGATTAGGTGACAGCCTGAGAATGCTACGCCACTTCCCTCATAGAGCCAAAAGGTAAGGAATCACTGACTATTGACACCCTGGAGTACCGAAAAGAAGTCAAAGGAGCGAAACCTGAGCCGGCCGAGCAGCTCGTAGGCCTCTCACTCAATATCGACTGTCTAAAAAGACAAATCTTCATCAGCAGCCTCCTACCTAAAGAGGAACAGAACCAATTACTACAGTTTTTGAGATGGCACCAGAAGGTATTTACTTGGACGCATAAGGATATGCTAGGCATCCGGGCGGACATCATGGAGCATAGGCTCAACGTCAACCCGGCTTACCGACCGGTCAAGTAGAGGCCATGAACTTTTGCTAAGGAACGGAATGAGGCAATCTCAGACGAAGTCAATAAGCTGCTGGAAGCAAATTTCCTTAAGGAAATGCAGTACCTAGATTGGCTAGCAAATGTCATGCTCGTGAAGAAGCACAACGGTAAGTGGAGAATGTGTGTGGATTTTACCGACTTGAATAAGGCCTGCCCCAAGGACAGCAAACCCTTACCCAGGATCGATCAGTTGGTGGACTCTACAGCCAGGCATGAACAATTGAGCTTCATGGACGCCTTCTCGGGATACAAACAGATTAAAATGCACACGAGGGATCGAGAGAAGACATCCTTCATCACCGACCAAGGGCTTTATTGTTACAATGTCATTTCTTTTGGTCTTAAGAATGCAGGAGCCACTTACCAGCAACTAGTAAATCGCATGTTCAACAAGCAGCTTGGGCGGAACATGGAGGTCTACGTAGATGATATGCTGACCAAGAGCAAGAGGGCTGAAGATCACTTGACCGATTTAGAGGAAACCTTCAAGGTACTGGAGAAGTACGACATGAAGCTGAACCCAGCCAAATGTGCTTTTGGAGTCACTGGAGGAAAGTTCCTTGGTTTCATGGTAAGCCAAAGAGGGATAGAGGCCAATCTAGAGAAGATCAGGGCGATTCAAGAGATGCATCTCCCATGAAACACGAAGGAGATCCAAAGGCTGATTGGGCGAATAGCGGCACTTAATCAGTTTATCTCAAGGGCCACCGACCGATGCCTTTCCTTTTTCAAAGTCCTTAGAAAGGCCTTCAAGTGGACAAAGAGTGTGAAAAAGCATTCGAGGACCTCAAAAGGTACCTATCTTCACCGCCTTATTATCTCGAACCAGCCTAGGTGAGGAATTACTCCTATACCTTGCTGTGTTTGTATCAGCGGTAAGCGCTGCCTTAGTCCGGAAGGATCAACAGGGCATCCAAAGACTTGTTTACTATGTCAGCAGAGCCTACCGAGGGGCTGAAGCGAGGTACCCTGAGTTGGAAAAACTAGCTTTTGCTCTAGTCACTTTGGCGAGAAGGTTGCGACCCTATTTCCAAGCACATACTATAGTCGTGCTAACAGATCAGCCCCTACGACAGATTATGCAAAAGCCCGATCTTTCGGGACGTTTGGCGAAATAGTCTCTCGAAATGGGAGAATTCGACATCAAGTAACGGCTCTGATTAGCGATAAAGGGTCAAGCCCTTGTAAACTTTGTAGCTGAATTAACAGTAGATCCAGGTCCATCGAGCTCGGGAGCCACAAATCTCCCGACATCAGACAAGCGCAGAGAGATTGAGGGTTCCAGTGCCGAACGAGTTTGGCACATACATGTAGATGGCTCGGCCAATGCAGACGCCAGTGGTGCTGGGATAGTACTCACATCCCCTGAAGGAGATACAATGGAGTGCTCCCTCTGATTTTGTTTCAAAACCACTAACAGCGAGGCCGAGTATGAGGCTACCATCATCAGAATGAGGCTAGCCCGAGCAGTTGGAGCCGCACAAGTAAGGGCATAAAACGACTCACAGTTGGTGGTTAGACAGATCCAAGGAGAGTTTGAAGCCAAGGAAAATAGAATGGCCGCTTACCAAAAAATAGTGCAGGCAATCAGTTAGAAGTTCGAACACTTTTCCATCACGCAGGTGCCGAGGGAAAGCAACCACTGAGCGGATACCTTGGCCAAAGCCACCTTAGCCCCAGAGAATGGGTTGGACCATGACCCCCATTGCAATACCTCGCCAATTCGAGCCTAGAGTGGGTGGAATATGAGGTACTGGAGGTAAGAGAACACCAAGCACCCACATCTTGGAAGGATCCCATTGTTGCCGGCCTCAGAGATGGAGTCTACCTGATCGACTAAGAAAAGGCAAGGAAATTGCACCTTACCGCCAGCCGGTACACTCTTTTGGAAGGGCAGCTCTACAAGAGGGGCATGTTACTCCCATACCTCAGGTGCCTCGCAGAGGATGAGAGAGACTATGTCCTAAAGGAAATTCACGAAGGCGTGTGTGGAAATCACAGTGGGGGCTGAGCATTGGTGCACAAGGCATTGAGGGTAGGGTACTATTGGCCAACCACGGCACGGGATGCTTTAGCTCTGGTGAAGAGATGTGACATGTGTCAACGATTCGCAAATGTGCCAAGGAAACCTCCTACTGAAATGACCGTCATAACCTCCTCTTGGCCGTTCGCCTAGTGGGGGATAGATCTTATTGGACCATTCCCACTCGAAAAAGGCCAGACCAAGTTCGCCATAGTAGCTATTGGTTATTTCAAAGTGTGTGGAGGCTGAACCACTGGCTAAGATAACCGTAGCAAACACCGCAAGCTTTGTACGGAAGTCTATTGTATGCAGGTTTGGGGTCCCAAATGTCATCATTAGTGACAACAGGAGGCAGTTCGACAACAAGAAATATCGGGAGTTTTGTGAGCAGCTGGGTATTCAGGAATACTATACTACGCCTGCCCATCCCTAAGCCAACGGTCAAGTAGAAGTGACCAACTAGACCCTCCTAAAGATGATCAAAACTAGGCTAGAGCAGGCAAAAGGCTTGTGGGCTGAAGAATTACCGACCATCCTATGGGCCTACCGAACAACCACCCGAACGGCCACGGGGGAAACGCCGTTCATGATGACCTTCGGGAGTGAGGCAGTCATACCAGTTGAAATAGGCCTACACAGCACACGGGTGACTCAGTTTCAAGAAAAGAACAATGAAGAAGGCCTGCGTGCTAGCCTAGACATTGTGGATGAAATACGTGAATAGGCCGCCGTCGTAGTAGCTGCAAACCAGTAAAAGATGAGGAGACACTATGACAGGAAAGTCAAGGGGCGAGGGTTCAACAACAGAGATATTGTTTTGAGAGAAGTGACTCCAGTGACTAAGGATCCCGAGCAAGGGAAGTTAGGGCCCAGATGGGAAGGGCCTTACCAAGTGGAGCGCCACGTCAGAGTAGGAGTATATCGCCTCAAAGACCTGGCAGGGAAAATCTTGCCACACTCGTGGAACACCGAGCATTTTAGAAAGTATTATCCATGATGTAAACATTTTCTACCATTAATAAAGACTCAATTTTGGCAGTACGACATATACTCGTCTTACAAGTGGTCCAGGCTGCCTAGAGCCTGACCAAGGCCTTAGACTTTCGAGCTACTGGATGGCTCGATCGGCCCAAGATGGTCTAGACTGCCTAGAGCCTGACCAAGGCCTTAGCAGGGTTTCGAGCTACCAATTATTTGATCGGCCCAAGATGGTCCAGGCCAAAATCCTAAATCTCAACTTGACTCCCCAATTATTCGGTCGGCCATATAAGGATGAACAAAAAAATGAAGAATGAACCCAGTAGAAATCAGAAGCCGAAATAATTAGAGGAGACAAGCTGAGCAAGGCATAAGCCAAGCAGACATAATAAAAGGAGGGACATTCAGAACAAATCAAAATCAGCATAAAAGCAAAACACGACCTCTCTAACGAAAGATTAAATGTAAGTATTCCCTATGCGGCCAAAACACGGCCCCGCTAAACGTAAATGTATGTTTATTTGCCAAAACATGGCCCAAGATAGAAATGCTTGAAGAATTAAAAGGAAGTAGAGTCAAGGTGGGGGGCTTGCTGCGTCGTCATCTTCAGGCAGGAAGGATGAAAAATCCAAATCTGGAAAGGCAGCAGCTGCTCGAGCCTTCATCTTGTCAAAGCCGCTCAGATAGTACTCGATCAGGTCGGCGTTATACTCCTCAGACGCCTTGAACTTTTCGATGGAAGCCCCTCCAACCGAGCCGAGCTTCTTCGTTAGCTCCAGCACACGCGCTCTGCTAGCCTCCTCAGCCACTCTGGCAGCAACAACCTCGGCCTCTAATGGAGAAACCCTCTACTTGATCTCAGTCAACTCACCCTCTGCCCTCTTAGCCTTATGGGTCGCCTCGACTAGATCTGCCTTGACTTTCTCTAGGTCTGCTCCCTTCTCAGCCAGCTCAGACTTCAAGCGTTCCACCTTCCCTGACAGCCTCACTCGCTCCTCCTTCAGTGTAGTGGCAAGGGTTATGCCATCTCGAAGATTCTTCTCGCGCTGATGACAACGGTTGAAAAGGTGGATCGATCACATACAGGCCTACAAAAAGGGGGGGCATATAAGAATTTCAAGAGGCCAGACTAAGAAAGACAAGGGAAGAAAAAGGAGGAAGTACAAAAAGCTCACCTAGGTAAGATAAAGAAGGAGCTCTCGGGCTATTTTGTTGGTGGCAATAGTGTTCAGCATCTCTAAGTCCTCGCCGATGAACCCTTGCATTGTCGACCGAGCAACATCAAAATCGTTCATGATGTCACTTGGAACCTGGCTAGAAGATGAGTGAGGCGGGCTTTGAGTTGAAAAAGTAAGAAGAGCAGCCACAGGTACATCATTGATAGGAGGAGATGGAGCGTTTACCATCTCTGGCTCGGCAGCTGGAAGGTCAGGCGAAGAGGAAGGTTCTAAGTCTACAACCTCCTTCTCCACGGCTATCTTCTCGGAGGCCACCGACGAGTCAAGAAGGGTCAGAGCCGGCAAAATTCTCCCCCTCAGCCAAAATTGGGGCTTCTTCTGAGTAGTTGGCTCAACTTCCTTAATAGCCCGAGCGCGCACTTTGGCTACCAAGGCTTTATCAAGTTTCTTCGACGTCCCTGACAAAGGTCAAAAGCAGGATAAGACAATAAAACATAAAAACTGCTCAGGAAAGGAAACAAAAGAACAACGGGCCTCACGGGGAACAGAGGGCCCAGTAGGAAAGCACTAAGCTTTTCGTCAGTAACCAGCTGGCTGTAAGAACGGTCCTCAAACTGCTTGGCTGCATCCACTCGGGCCTTCGCTTCAGCATCAAGGTTAGGTTCGACGATAATACTGCCCAAGTAGGGATCTCCCCAGATCCTCTGAACCCTGGGGGTTAAGGGACCTAACTCCTCCCAGTCCTGTACTTCCCATCCTTCCCCAGAAATGAAAAAGAACTGGCCCTTCCAGTGCTCATTCGAAGACGGACACCCTAGAATGAGCGCTCTGCCCTCAGACCTAGATTGAAAGTAATACCACCCCGGCTGTAGTTCCTTTGGTCGGTAACAGTAAAGAAACTCATCGGCTGACAGATGATGTTGGCATAACAAGGCTTCAATAAATCAAATTTTGATGATAACAAACTTATATATCTAATTGTACAAATTGAGTTTGGTTATAGAAAATATACACTTAGCATAATTCAAGATATATAATGGAAGCCATGACGCATAATTCCAAATCAAGATTATTTGGCGATAAAACAAATGCAAAAAGACTTGAAGAACATGTTGTAAATTTCATCTTGTTAGGATCATTGTACATTCTCATTATCTCTTGATTATTACTTT
>JAOTRH010049489.1:0-19480 GCA_034768845.1 Heliamphora exappendiculata | reverse complement strand
CTCAGCCTGATTGTTAGTGACTTCAAAATTGAGTTTTAGGGACAACGAAACATGTGAATCATCGGGGGTGACGAGAAAGACTCCTATTCCATAGCCATATTGATTGGATGCGCCATCAAAATATAGAGTCCATTTGTCATCCCTAACTTTCATTAGCTGTTCGTCGAGAAACTAAAATTCTGTGTTTTTATCCCCTTCAACTGGTTGGTCGGCCAAAAATTTTGCCACTGCTCTGCCTTTGATTGACTTCCAGGTGACATATTGGAGATCAAACTTGGATAATAGTAGCAACCATCGGGCCAGCCTTCCTGTTAGTGCCAGGTTTTCAAATAGGTACTTCAACGGGTCTATCCGGGAGATGATATTTACTGTGAAAGATAGCATGTAATGTCTCAATTTTTGAGAAGCCCAAACCAAGGCCCAACACATCTTCTCCAGCGCTGTGTATTGTATTTCTAACCCGGTCATCTTCTTGCTTAAGTAGTAGATGGCCTTTTCCATTTTGGTTTTTCCTTCTTGTGCAAGCATTTATTCCATAGCTAAGTCAGTCACTAACAAGTAAAGAGTTAGTGACCTGTTAGGTTCGGGAGGAGCTAAAATAGGTGAATATTGTAAGTACTGTCGTACGGCATCAAAGGCGTCTTGGCATTTTTGATCCTATTCAAATTCAACTCCCTTCTTCAACAAACAGAAGAGCGACTCACAAGTAGTTGTCAATTTTGCGATGAAGCAGCTGATGAATTGGATCTTTCCCAGAAGGAATACTTGAACTGAAATTAAATGTAACCCGATCACCCCAAAATAGAGATAATAGGGCTAGAAGGACCGGGGATCCAAACAAGGTACCTGAATTGTGAAATTCTCAAGTCGGGAATATGCTCTAATGGGCCAATCCTCGGATGGTGATCCAAGCAAGACTTCGACGTCGGTTGGAGGTTCGATAGGGTTTCGGCGTCGGGGCTCAGGATCGCTCGGTATATCGATAGAGTTTCTCTCACTCAAAATTCATCCTAAAAACGTACGCTGGGGTACGATATTTATAGAATTCTTCAACCAATGAGGTGTTGCCACGTTTTGGGACACGTCAGACCATTTGTAATTGGTGGTCGCCATAATCAAAGATGGCGGTTGCTATGTTTTTGGAAGGTTCTCAAAGTTCTATAGCGATCGCCACAATGGGAGTGGGTGGTCACCATAATGGAAGGTGGCGGTCGCCACTTTGGGCTAGAATTTTTACAAAATTCTATGGTGGGTGCCATGAAGAGAGTTGGCGGTCGCCTTACTTGGGCAGCAAGTTTCGATGGTTCATTAAAATTTCATTGGTTTGAAAGTTCTAGATTCAAATACCGAGTTTGAATCACTTCTCGAGGATTGTACGGAGACACTAATTCACTTGTTTTCATCATCGAGTTCGCCTAAAATTAGGCAGAGTCAAATTGTGGTGTCTACAGTTGCTCCTCTTTGATGTAACTTGCATAGCAAAGCGTGAAGCAAATTATATCAAAGACCTAGAGACAACAACTATTTGACCGAATCATCAATCTTAGGACACAAGCACACTAGCATGCATATGATGTTGGTCGTACTCGAATTTTTATCGAGCTTTCTACGTACCCTTTTTGCTAGGGATTAAACCAAAATGTAGTTCCTGGGGTAAAATGCGAGATACAATGATAAAAAACATGATGTGGATGCTAACAAAAATAAATACTAGCATGATGCAGACATTTACATTGTAGTGCAAATATAATGCAAGAAAGTTTCTATGTCATAACACAGATCGAGAAAAAGATCATTTAGTTTTAGGTCGTGAAAGGACCAATGAGTTAGTTTTAGGTCATGAGGAGGATCGACGAGTCAGTTTAGGGTCGTAAGGAGGACCGCCGAGTCAATTTATGGTCCTAAAGAAGATCGACGAGTCAGTTTATGGTCGTGAGGAGGACCAATTGATCAGTTTATGGTCATGAGGAGGACCGCCGAGTCAATTTAGGGTCATGAAAAGGACCGACGAGTCAGTTTAAGGTCATTAGAAGGATCGACGAGTCAGTTTAAGGTCGTGAGGAGGACTGATGAGTCAGTTTAGGGTAATGAAGAGGACCGACGAGTCCGAGCGAGGTATGAGATAAAAGTCAAGTTAAGGTTTTGAAATTTATCGGAGAGGATATCGCGAATTAATAGGTTGAGTTAAAACCTAAAATTCGGGATGAGGTACGAGATTAAAAATAATTAAAAAATAAATTTATGGCTTAAAATTAAATTTATCAGAGTGAAAAATCACGAATTAATAGGTCGAGTTAATATCTAAAAATTCGGGATGAAGTACGGATTAAAAATAATTAAAAGTCAAGTTTATGGATTAAAATTAAATTTATTAGAGTGAAAAATTACGAATTAATAGGTCGAGTTAAGATCTAAAAAATCTAGATGAAGTACGAGATTAAAAATAATTAAAAACTAAATTTATACCTTAAAATTAAATTTGTCGGAGTGAAAAATCACGAATAAATAGTAAAGTAAACATAAATAATGAAAATTATTTTCGCTAAGCATGTGCATACATAGTAAAGTACACATAAATAATGAAACAAAAACACCTAAACAGCCCCTCAAGGACCCCAAAACGCCATAGTGACGTGCTGACATGATATGACTGTTAGCTGACCTGGCGGTCGCCAAGACAAAATCCTTCTGACATGGTGACCGCCGGGTAAAAATCCTTCTAACGTGGCAGTTGCTGTGTGACTTTTGGGAAAGCAGGTGGTCGCTCACTTTAGAAGTGGCGACCGCCATCTTGGGATGTGTACCAGGCCCTTTAAGGCGCGCGGGTGTGGCTCATTTTGCACTTTTTTTCTCTCTGTCTCTCTCTCTCTCTCTCTCTCTAACCTTCTCGCGCTCTCAAACCCTCTCTTTCTCTTTCAAGCCTCCAAGCTTCTCTTGCTTCCTTATTGCTTCCTCTTACTTCACACTATGTTCACACTACTCTTTGTGATCCCATTCCTTTTTGTGACGGGCTAAGGCTATGTGGGTGACGACTTGGGGGCACAACGGAACCTTCCCGCTAGTGGGGGCACTTCCACGCAGCTGACTGCTGCGATGGATGCTCTAGTTCTTGAGGCGGAGCATGCCTCCCGCCATGCTGCTGAGGAGGAGGCACGAGCAGCCGCTGAGGCTCAGGCAGCTGCTGATGCTGCTGCAGAGACTGCGATGGCTGACTTTTTGGCCCCCGATGCTGGAGACGGTCATTCGGCACCTTTTGACCCGTACACGTACGACCCATTACCTCATCTCGTGGTTCCACGTGGCTTGAGACGCCATGAGCCCCCTGCCGATGTTGTTGCGTTTAACGTTCTACGCGGGAGCCCGACCATTATATGTCTCGTCAGCGCCCATCGATAAGTACTCCATCTTTACTGGTTTCAATACTAGAGCATGGAATATCAAACGTAGACGCATGTGTTAGGATCCCCCCATATGATGTGATTTGATGATGATTTATTTTTTTAATGTGTTGAGTGATTTTGATATGGGCGTTTGATTGATGAATGATGATTGGGTTTTGAGTTTAGCTTAGATACCTATGCAATTGAGATCAAAACAGTAGGGACAACTAGGATATTTTATTCAACCAACAAAAAAAAGGGGGGCTGATTATCCAAAATCTTAAAATAAAAGGTTTAAGTTTTTATTGTTTATTTTAAGAAAAACACCAATTTTGGGAGAATTTTCTTTTTTTTTTTGATGATTTTTTTTTTGGAATGCAAAACTAAAAGGGGTAATTTTTATCAAAATTCTAGGTAATTTTGTCAAAAATCTTAAAACATGGAGAAATTTTTTTCAAAAATCTAGAAAATTTTTGGGAAAATTTCGAAAGAATCCTAGAAAATTGGGCAAATTTGGAAGAATTTTTGGAAATGTTTAAAAAAAAAATTCAGAGATTTTGAGAAAAATTCTAGAAATTCGAAAACAAAATTGAGAAAACTCTAGAAATATTTAGAAAATCCTAAAAAATTTAAGAAAAATCTTATAAATTTAAGAAAAATTTTAAGAAAATCCTATAAATATTTAGAAAATTATAGAAAATTTTGAGAAATATTTTGAGAAAATTTTAGAAATATTTTGAAAATACTAAGAAATTTTGAGAAAAATTTTGAGAAAATTTTAGAAATATTTAGAAAATACTCGAAAATTTTAAGAAAATCCTAAAAAATTTAAGAAAAATTTTGAGAAAATTTTGGAAAAATCTTAGAAATATTTAGAAAATCCTAGAAAATTTTAAAAAAATTCTGATAAAATCTTACAAATATTTAGAAAATCCTAGGAAATTTAAGAAACATTCTGAGAAAATCTTAGAAATATTTAGAAAATCCTAGAAAATTGAAGAAAAATTTTGAAAAAATTTTGGAAAAATCTTAGAAATATTTATAAAACCTAAAAAATTTAAGAAAAATTCTGAGAAATTCTTAAAAATTTGAGACAAATTTTAAAAAATCTTATAAATTCAAGAAAATTTTTGGAAAACTAAGACAAATTTTAAGAAAACCCTAGAAATTTGAAGAAAAAATTTTAGAAAATCTTATAAATTCAAGGAAAATTTTAGAAAAATAAGAAAAATTTTAAGAAAATCCTAGAAATTTGTAAAAAATCTTAGAAATTTGAAAAAAAATTTAGAAAATCTTATAAATTCAAAAAAAAAATTGAAAAATTAAGGAAAATTTTAAGAAAACCCTATAAATTTTAGGAAGATTTTTGTTCTATTTTTCTCTTTATTATTATTATTTTTATGTATTATTGTATATTTTTTTATTTGTTTTTTTTCATTTATTAGTATTATTTTTTTATAAACATTTGGGAGGAAACTTAAGATAGAATGATAGAAATTCGCCTGGTGCACCTGGACTTAGGGTCACTAGGAATCACGAACCTAGGATTAGGGTGCCTAGTTTCTTAGGGCTTGAAAGAAACCGAAGGGTCATCACTTTCACACGAACCTAGGGTTAGGGCGCCTAGTTTCCAAGGGTTTTGTCTTCAGATATTTTATGCACTTTGCTTGCTTGTTCTTTATATGTTCTCTATCTGTATTCTTTTACAAGCTGGTCATTATATCCGAGGCTTCGGGGGTTTTGCCTCCGGGAAGGTATTGGAGTGGTATGATGCCATCCCTGTTCCCAGTCGGGCTTACATTGATGTCTCTGGTTTTGCTCGTTTCATACCCCTGCTGGGTAGGACGAGCAATGACTGGGTATGGCTGACAGCCCTAGCCGAGCGGTGGTGGGATACCACCAACACCTTCCACTTCACCACCTTCGAGGCTACTCTGACGCCTTTGGATTTTTCCCTTATCACCGGCATCCGAGTTGGAGGAGCTTCCATCCCTTTAAATCCCACCATTGCGTAGTCTGCCAACGCGTTGCTGTATTTCCTCGGGGTTGTCCCTGCGCAGATGGACCGGGATCGAGTCAGATACACCTGGTTCTTTGACCGCTTCCGACACTTCCAGTGCACCGAGCCTCCCCACTACGAGTGGGTCGCCCAAGGCTTTCGTGTGTATATGTTCGGTACCTCCTGGTTTTTGAACAAGGAGAATACCGTTCATTTGCATTACTTGGGCGGCCTGGCTCGTCTTGACCGGGTTGCTAGCTATGACTGGGGAGGCGCTGCTCTGGCTACTCTCTACAACTTTATGCGGACCTTGACATGGTTTTCTGAGGAGCACAATATTGAGGAATACTAGAGGGTCTGGGAGATATGACTTAGTTTTTGCAGTTCTTCATCCGTTTTTATTATTTGTTATTTCTGTCTGCTGACATCTTTTTCTTTGCAATTATGGACCTATGAGTTCCTCGGGCTTCACGTCCCAATGAACTATGCAGTAGACCCTCTGGTTATTTCCCGTGCAGCCCGGTGGTCCCATGGGCTAAAGGGGATGAAAGCTGGAGGGAAGGATCTTGACCGGTTCTGGGTGTCTTTGGACCGGCTGACCCCTGACCAGGTATCTTTACCATTCAATACACTGCTTTCTGTATTATACTATTTATTGCGCTATTCACTGCACCGCACTGTTTTCCATTCTGTTTACTGCACTGGGCATTGTTTACTGCACACTATTCATCATACTGTATATCTTATTATTCTTTGCATTGTATTATACTTTACAGGTCTATTGGGATGTCTGGAGGGGGTAGAGCATCGGGCTGACGCAGATCTGATGCACAACCACGACATCGCTATGAGGCGTATCTTGCTGGAGGGCCCATTTGGGTGGGAGTACTATCTAGGAGAGCGAGTGGTTCGTCAGTCGCTCGGCCTGGATGACTTTCAGATCCCAGTAGTTCCTCCGACCTGTATGCGCCGGACTGAGGATCTAGGCCCCGCCAACCTGCTACTGGAGACAGTGGGGACCCCTGCTATAGAGCTGCTTGTAGCGGAGGGAGACTACATGGCTTGGGCCAGGGCTCATTTGATGGGACCACTAGGACCCGACCCGATTGCCTCAGGAGGAAGGAGACGAGGACAGGCACTAGAGGCTACGGGTATTGGTGCTGCTAGTGCCAGAGCTGCTGCTGCTGATGCTGGTCTGGCTGGTGGAGATGCTGGCCGAGCTGGTGGAGCTAGGTTTGGGAGAGTCGAGATACCCTGGACCGTGTCTTCCTTCATAGATGGGTATGCTTTCGACATTCCTATCCTGATTCCTCCGGCTCCAGAGTTTCGGCCAGAGCATGCTCAGGTTTGATCCTTTTCTCACTATTTCTTTTTCGCCCTTCTTTATTCATAGATTACCCAGTTCTGCTTTATTTTTCAACAGACGGATTAGGCTTGGCTGGATCATCTCATGCTGGTGATGAGTGGCCTGCGGACCCTTGTTCGCCAGCAGGATGCTGCTCTGCCTGCAGCTGGGGTTCCTTTTGCTCCTCAGCCGGTAAGTGTTTGTCCTATTTGATCTTTTATTTATCCTTTATGCTATTTTCTTATTATATTATTTTTTTTCTCTTTTGACAGCCACCTGTAGCTGATGCTATTCCGCCCCCTGGTCCTGCCCCGACCCTTGCCCCAGTTCCAGCACGTGGTCGCGGGTCTCGTGCTTCCTCCTGAACTCGTTCTAGAGGGTCGGTGAATCTTGTTTAGAGGGTTGGTGAATCTTGTTCTAGAGGGTCGGTGAATCTTCTAGAGGGTCGGTGAATCTTTTTTCTCTTTTGTCTGTGAATCTTGTTTAGAGAGTAAGATGACCAAGATGCTATTTTTGACCAAAGGCTATAGAGCTAAAAAACTATTGGAGCTGGTTCATTCTGATATGTGTGGTCCTATGACAATTCGGGTTAAAGGAAGTTTTGAGCACTTCGTCAGTTTCATTGATGACTACTCAAGGTATGGATACATTTACTTGAAGCACCGTAAGTCTGAATGCTTTGAGAAATTCAAAGAATTCATTGTAGAGGTGGAGAAGCGTCTAGGTAAAAGTTTCTAATCACTACGATTCGACCGTGATTGGGAATACCTCTTTTGAAAGTTTAAGGACTACTTGTCATCAGAATGAATTACATCCCAATTGGCTGCACCTAGTACTCCATAGCAGAATAGTGTAGTAGAAAGAAGGAATATGACTCTTATAGAGATGGTGTGATCCATGATGAGTAATTCAGGTTTACCCGATTCATTTTGGGGACTCGCTTTAGAGACCGTAGCTTACATTCTAAACTTAATACCTTCTAAGTCAATACCTTTCACTCCCACAAAATTGTGGACCGGGCGTAAGTCTAGTCTGAAATACATTTGGATTTGGGGTGTGTCCAGCACATGTGCTTAAAGGGAACGCGGATAAGTTGAAACTGAGGACAGAAGTCGATTTCTTTGTAGGGTATACCAAGGGAACGAATGGTGGTCTATTTTATAAGCCTAAGGATCAGAAGGTCATTATTAGCACAAATACTCGATTCTTGAAAAAATATTATATTATGAATTACAGGCCTAATAGCAAAATTGTTCTAAAAGAATTAAGAAAAAATACCAGTAGAACGGAAAAAGAACCACAAGTCACTGATATTCCATTACGTCGTCATAGTAGGAGGATTATCGGGATAGGAGCAAATCAAAAATAGGGTGCTAATGCACAGGGTTCAGATTCTGCATAGCCTGTTACTGCTAGTACACAGACACAAGTAGTGCCTCGTCGTAGTGGGAGGATTGTTCATCAACCTAATCGGCATATATTCTGGGGAGAGTCATATGATAAGATCCCAATAGAATCGGATACCGAGCCCTATAACTATAATGAAGCACTACAAGACAAAGATGTAGATTTTTGGCAAAGGGTTATGAATTCAGAGATGGAATTTATGTATTCCAATCAGATCTAGAAACTTGTAGAACCACCAAAGGGACAAAACCCATTAGATACAAGTGGATCTACAAGAAGAAGAGAGGAGCAGATGGGAAAGTTAAAACCTTCAAAGCTATACTTGTTGCTAAAGGGTTCACTTAGAAAGAAGGGATCGACTATGAGGAATCTTTTTCGTGGGTAGCCATGCTTAAGTCTATACGGATTCTCTTATCCATTGCTGCACATTTCAATTACAAAATCTGGCAAATGGACGTCAAGACAGCTTTTCTTAATGGAAGTCTTGACAAGTGTATCTATATGATACAACCAGACAGATTCATTGCAAAGGGTTAGGAGCACATGCTGTGCAAGCTTAACATATCCATTTATGGATTTAAGCAGGCATCAAGGTCTTGGAATACTCAGTTTAATCAAACTATAAAGTCTTATGATTTTTATCAAAGTCCGTATGAGTCCAGTGTGTACAAGAAGCATGATGAAAGCGTGGTGATCTTCCTAGTACTTTATGTAGATGATATCTTACTCATCGAAAATGATGTGGGGCCATTATCTATAGTTAAAGTATGGTTATCTGAGCAGTTCGATATAAAGGACTTGGGAGAAGCCAGTCACATGCTTGGGATCGAGCTTGTGCAAGATCAAAAACAAAAGATGTTGGGCTTATCAGAAGCAAAGTATATTGATGATATACTTGCTCGTTTTAGCATGTAGGATTCCAAGAAATGGTTTATCCCTTTCAGGCATAGAATCACTTTATCCAAGGATCAGTGTCTTAAGACACCTGGTGAGATAGAGAAGTTAAAGGCAGTTCCTTATGCTTCGGTAGTATGAAGTCTCATGTATGCTATGCTTTGCACTAGACTCGACATCTGCTTTACCATTGGCATGGTTAGCAGATATCAGTCTAATCCAGGGCAGGAGTATTAGACTACGGTAAAGAATATGATTAAGTACCTAAAAAGAACTAAAGATTATATATTGATTTATCAGGAAAATAGTCTACTACATTTGGGGTACACAGACTCAGATTTTCAGTCAAACATAGGGCTTGCATCAGGAGACAACCTTGCAGATACTTTACAAAGAGTTTACCGACTAAGACTTTTGATAGTCATGTAGAGAGCATGGGAGTATGATGTATAGCAGCATGGTTTTGAGTATAAGTGGGAGATTATTAAAATTGGTCTACTGAAAATCATATTTTTAGTATTTAATTTTATTTTAAAATTTATTTTTTATTTTATGAGAATCTTTATGAGCAATGTATGTGTATCATTTCTTTAATGTTATGTATAGATGTCCGATATTCTGTATAGTATTTAATCTGGTGTGTAGATTACGGCTTACACATAGAAAATCAAATTTTAGGATCTTACAGAATATAAGCTTTATATTTATAGTTTAAATGAAAATGGGCATACCATGAGTATGACACTGGCACAAAGTTTTAGTAGGTCTGTCTAGGTTACGGAAAATAGATAATAGTGTTGTCTATTGTTCCGATTCTTTGTACCAGTACACTTTGTGCGTATTGAACGGGACATTTGGGATAATTAATTTAATACTGACTATATAAATTAATTCACACCCCAAGGTTATTATGAATAGTACTTATCCTCTTAATTGTGAAATAATCATTGATTTGTGTATAATTAATATTCGTTATTTTGATTCATAAGAGGGTGCGATCTTATATGGGTCTATATTCCCGGTGAGTTGGATAGCGGTATTATTTATACGGAAAATATTAATTATTAACACAATTCACATCCTGAATGATCGGGATTGACGATATCCCTTAAGGATGCTTATAAGTTTTGACGGGGTCAAACCCTGCAGGTGAATTTAATTATCCGGCTGTCAAATACCTTAAGCGGAAGGGCTTAAGGTATATCAAGATGCCGATTAAATTAAATTGTCAGTAATTAAATTCAATTGGCGGGTATAACGTGGAGAGAAATGGTAAGCATTTAATAATAGGAGCTCAATGCAAGAAGGTCTTGAGATTGTTGGTCAGAGTGCAATTGTAGTTCTTTAGTGGTGTGAACTGTAATTCAGTATTTTATGAAAATTGCATAAACCGCTTTCTCATTTCATAATTGCAGAAACTGCTGGTAGGTGTCTGTGTTCCACTGGAAGTCTTACTCATAATTACTCCACAGGTTCCTACTGTAGCCCTATATACATGCGGGTAGGCTGAACCAGTTTTATATCTATATCATATTTTGTCTTTCAAGACGAAAGATATATGGGTTCTACCTGTACGAGTTCTCGATAGTCCATAGCCCACACTACGTTCGAGGATCGCGTAAGGAAATACAGTAAAAGATCTGTTAGGAGTTTTAACTCAAAATCAAATCGTAGTTGAAGAATCGATCGACAAAAGGTATTCTTTTAAATTAACTTTGGTTACACGGGTTTTATTTTTGATCGTTCGACGTCAAAATTTTTATCTGGAGCCCATTTTAGCGTTTGTCCGTCCAATTAGGTTTTTACCAAAAATCATTTGTAAAAATAATGATCTTGGCAGTATTGCCTCCAACAAGTTGCCCCTACATTCTTCAGACCAAATGACATCACACAATAACAATAAGTGCCCCTGAGTGTAGTGAACGTTCTCTTCTCTCTGTCCTCGGGGTCCATTTGGATCTGGTTATACCCAGAGAAGCCGTCCATGAATGACAACAAGGCATGCTCCGATACTGTCTACCAAGACATCAATGTGCGACAATGAAAAATCGTCCTTCGGACTGGCCTTGCTAAGATCTCAAAAATCCATGCAGACTCAGATGCGTCCGTATTTCTTCTGGACGGGAATGATATTGGCCCCCCACTTTGGATATTCGGTTACCATCAGGAATCTAGTGTTGATTTACTTGGTGACCTCTTCTTTGATCTTCATAGCCCATTCTGACCGAATTTGTCTCAACTTCTGTTTGACCAGTTTAGCATCAGGGTACAAGGGGATATGGTGTTGGATAATGCCGAGATTAATGCCAAGTTTATCCTCATAAGTCCATACAAATACATCTTTGAATTCTTTTAATAAAATTATTAACTGCTCACGTTCAACTAAGGATAAAGAAGAACCAATTTGTACAATTGATGAATTATTTTTATTACCCAGATTTATTGACAAAGTTTTTTCAATTATTAGTTGAGCGCACATTTCTTCTTCTCTTTTTATTAAAAATTTTATTACTTTGAAAATATTCCCGTCGAATTTAAAATCATCGAAAAGCATATGAAATAAATCAAACAAAACAGAGTAATCAAAAATCTTGTTTATTTCATTGAAGAAAGAAGGAATTACAAGCTCAAAGGTAGAGGGAGATGCACAGACAGACGTGCTCTCAATAGTAGACTTCAACTCAGACTCGGGACATACAACATGCGCATTACAAGACTCTATGGTCCATTTTTTCACATCCCTTCCACCCGTATCCATGATGAGCCCGGTGTAATCAGCTGGAGCATTGTAGCCCAACATTAAACAATCCTGATCGGCTATGTATTTCTGAGCCATCTTTTCGCTGAATACCACCCCCATGTCAATGCCGTCCAGCTTGTTTGCCTAATCCTCTTCTCGAATCTTCTTTTCTCCTTGTTCCTCTCTTACATCTTTTTCCTCTTCGGTATCAAATAGTTGGTGACTAAAGAAGATTTTCAATCCTGGAAGCTTCTGGTTACTTTCTTTGTCAATCTATATATGGCTCTAGGAAGCCACAGTATGGGAAATCCTCTCCTTCTTTAACAAGTAGCCATTGAACGTTCCTGAGTATTTGGTTTTCTGCCCTTTTTGTCCCCCTTTCGGCCCTTCTAAATCTTCTTTCATTGGCTTATACCCAAGACCGAAATGTTGTGAAGCTGGCAATACCTGAATAGAATATGGAATACCTTATTGCATATGTCTTAGCCCCATGCCTAGGAAGTAAGACATATGCTTTATCATTGTGACCTCTCGCAGGTTGATGTAGTTCTCTTCTTCTTGCAACAGCATTTACATAGCTGGAGTTTCATCATAGCGGAATTCACTCAGAAATACGTCTCCTTCTCCGTGTTGCACCTCTAGGAGAGTTGAACCATCTTTTTTCGAGGCTTGAACCATAGATTATCAACACTGCAACATCTTCGATCATCTTTAATCTTTAGTGGAGAGTAAAAGGTACAAATTGGATGTTTAGGTCATAGTGCCATGGTCGTCCCAGTAGCATGTTAAAAGATGCTGGTATGTCCAACACATAGAACTCGACTGCCGTCTCCAATGGTCCTACTGACACTACAAACAACAACTACCCAAGCACGTCCCGTCTAGTGTTGTCATAGGCCCAAACCCCTTGGTTACTAGGCGTGAAATGCTCTGCCTTCAATCCCAAACAGGCAGTTGTTCTGAGTGGGCATATGTTTAGTGCAGACCCCATTGTCAATGAGAGTTACCGAAACCCATTTCTCCAGACATTTAACAATGATATGCAGTGGCTTGTTATGACTCCTCCCCTATATTGGCAAATCTTTATCAAAAAAAGAAATGACTTTTAGTTTCGCAGTCAGCAGAATAAGCCCAACAAGTTGTTCTGGAGTCGCAACTATTGAAACGTTTGCCTTGTTCAAGACCTTTAGCACTGCTTGCCTATGTCGATGCGAGGCCATCAATAAGCCCAAAATGCTGACATTAGCTTACATTTTCTTCAGCTGCTTCAGCACAACGTCATTCGCTTCTTCTTACTCCTTCTCTTTTCCTTTTCCACTTGTTTGTCCCCTTTCAAAGTGAACAGGCTTGAAGTGTCGCCCGCTTCTATTTAGGTGTTCAACTCCTTCTTGAAGAGCCCACAATCTCAACGTCGCGTTCTCAGTTTTTCTTACCTCGTCCACACACAGAGGGCTTTCAAATGCGTATAAATCATTTAAGTCACTAACCGCTGCTCTTCCTCTTCTTTTTTCCTCGTCCTCTATGGCCCATGCGTTGTTGACATCTTTCTAGATATCTTCTTAAATGTACCCTATCTGTTTTTTCTGGATAGTCCAAAAATTAGTCCATTCGACTCCATCTAACTTTAATACAATCTGCACCAACCAATAGGATTGCATTTCATCAACACATACTTCCTCTTCAAAAAGTTAACGAAGGGTAATGCCATCTAGCACATGGCCAAATCCATACGGCCGTGTTGGGTAGTCCAATGGCCAGTCGTCCTCCTCATTACACTCTTCCTCTTCCTCTTCCTGTTGGTTAGCTTGGATTACCATTTGATACCCCTCCCAATAATCATTGTTCCATTCTTCCAACATATCCCACCTATTCTTAGCCATAATCAGTGAATAAGCTGCTTGAACTTCTGTCTCTGAAACCCGCAGGAGTGGCAGATGCACTGAACAGATGTATTGGCTAGGATCTTCTGACCGCCCCAGAGACATACAGTTTACCCCAGCATACTTAACATGATTCGACAGCAGCTTAGTCGTGACATTTGGTTTTAGAGCAGCGGATGGTGGTGGAATAACTTTGTTGTCAATGAGATCTTGAATCTCATAATGCAACCTCATATACTTATCAGTCAAATGCCCATGACCCTGGTGATAGGTGCAGTATTGAGAAGCATTGTACCGCAAAGGTAGGGGGTCAGGTATGGGTATGGTATCTAGTGGCTTAATAAGCCCTTTCTCGACAAGTCGATTTAAGGCAGTGGATAACGAAATGTTAAGGGGAGTGAAGACTCTCCTTGGCCTTTGCTGTACCTGCTAGCTATTGTTTAACTGTTGGCTACTGCTCGAATGTTGGGCGGAGGATGTAGGGTTTAAAAAATTAACCTCATTTGTGCGAGCAACAAGGTTGGTGGAGGTAGACTGCTTCTGATTGGTGGCGGGGAAGGATCTTCGTGGTTTTTGACTGGGCTCAGCTTTCTCAATGTCCCTAAACTGAATGGCATTTTCGGTTTGCACCCAGTGTCAAATAGCGACTCAAAAGTGGAGAGCGATTGTGTAATCAAGTAATGTTTTAAGGGGAATTACAAATTTTTCACCACGATACTTTTTCTTTTTCAGTCGGCTCATTCGTCATCTTGGTCGCTTTTCTTCTCCACCGGGTCAAAAAATCAACAAATGACTCCTGGTTCTCTTGACGAGTCATTTCCAACTCCTGAGTTGTTACGTCCAGCTGGACGTTGTAACTGTATTGGTTGATGAAGGCTGTGGCTATATCTTCCTAGGTTCTGGTCTTAGCTGTTATGGTTGGTATACTGAAAATCATATTTTTAGTATTTAATTTAATTTTAATAAAATTACTTTTTTTTATGAGACTTTTTATGAGCAATGTATGTGTATTATTTTTTTGATAATATTATTATTTTTGATATGCATGGATATCCGATATTCTGTATAGTATTTAATTTGGTGTGTAGAGTACGGCTTACACACAGAAAATCAAATTTTAGGTTCTTGCAGAATATAAGTTTTATGTTCACAATTTAGATGGAAAAGGATATAGTATCGGTACGACTATGGCACATAATTTTAGTAGGCCTGTCTTGGTTACGGAGAATGAATAATAGCGTCATCTACTTTTCTGACTCTCTGTGCCAGTATACTTTGTGTGTATTGAACGGGACATTTGGGGTAATTAATTTAGTACTGACTACTGACTATGTAAAATAATTCACACCCAAGGTTATTATGAATAGTGTTTATCCTCTTAATCCTGAAATAATTATTGATTTGCATATAATTAATATTCGTTGTTTTGATTCATTAGAGGGTGCGATCTTATATGGCTCTATATTCTCGGTGAGTTGGATAGCGGTATTATTTCTATGGCAAATATTAATTATTGATGGAATCTGCGTCCCGAATGATCAGGATTGACGATACCCCCTTAAATATGCTTATAAGTTTTGACCGGGTCAAACCCTACAGGTGGATTCAATTATCCGGCGGTCAAATAAGTTAAGCAGAATGGCTTATAGAATATCAAGATACCGATTAAATTAAATTGTTAGTAATTAAATTCAATTGACGGGTATTAGAAATCTTAACGTGGGGAGAAATAGTAAACATTTAATAACAAAAGATCAATGCAAGAAGGTCTTGAGATTATGGGTCAGAGTGCAATTATAGTCTTTAGTAGTGTGAACTATAATTCAGTATTTTATGAAAATTACAGAAATCGCTGTTGATTTTCCATAATTGCAGATACCGCTATGCGTCTTTCTTGATTTACAGAAACTGCTGGTAGGTGTTTGTGTTACCCTGGAAGTTTTACTCATAATTACTCTTCAGGTCCCTACTATAACCCTATATATATGCGAGTAGACTGAACCAGTTTTGAATGATTTTATATCATTATTGAGATATTATTTTCGTCTTTCAAAGACTTAAATATATCGGGGTTCTACCGGTATAAGTTCTCGAAGGATCGTAGCCCACACTACGTTCGAGGATCGCGTAAGGGAATACAGTAGAAGATCTGACTAGAGTTTCGACTCGAAATCAAATCGTAGTTGATGATTAGATCTACAAGAGGTGTTCATCTTAATTAACTTTGGTTGCACGGGTTTTATTTTGATCGTTCTTCGTCAAAAGTTTAATCTGGAGCCCGTTTCGGCGTTTGCCCGTCCAGTTAATTTTTTATCGAAAATCGTTTTACAAAAATAATAATCTTAGCAGTATTGCCTCCAACAAATTGGTATCAGAGCCATTTTATTTTTTGTTTGTGATTTATCGAGGTCGAATAGATTTAAAACTGTTGCTAACTTTGTTTTGCAGGCGTTCTAATCCCAATTTTATGATCATCTATTATTTTCATGTTTGATTGAATGCGTGAATGACGATTTAATTTAATTTTTTTTAAATCACGGGAATTGACCGTGTTAGATTAATTATTTTTAGATTGATTGTAAATTTTACGGAGGCATAGAATCAATGTAAAAATATTTATGTTCTTTAATTTTTTTTTTCTAGTTTATTATAAAAAAAATAAGAACAGGTATGGAAGGACGACGGTGGTTGACGGCAGCAACTGGCGGTGGTTCTGGTAGTTTTAGCAGCGGAATAAGTTTTTTTTATTACTTTGCAATACTTTTTTTTTCTTTAGAATTTTTTTTCTGGTTAAATTAAAAAAAGGGAGAAGGAGGGAAACTGCCACAGCAAAAGGCTGTGCAAAGAGAAGCGCCAAACAGCGCTCAATCAATGGGGCTATTTTCGGCACAGCAGGGCTGCTTTGGCAAGAGCACAGCCGCCGGATTTCCAACTCAGCAAGTTTCCAAAAGGCAAAGGTAGAACAGAAGCTTGAAAAAGCTGAAACGGTTTTCCCAATTCCCAAGCGTCCCTATTGGAGCTATTTTCGAAAACCAAATGAAGCAATATTCCAGCAGTTTCCCTTCAGGCGCAATCTCCAAGCAGCGATTTTGATGAAGTTTTTTGTTCATTAAAAACAATAAAAGGCAAAGCTGTGTAATCCAATCCAAGCACGTAAAAGGAGCCGCCGGTTTCATACAGTGTTCCAAACGCAGCAGGCCTTCTGCACCAGAAACAGTGTGATGCAAACTTCCAGGCGTCCAATCCGTGAAGCTTGTCCTTCCAGTGGCTTGCAAACTGATGGATAAAGCAAGAATCAAGCTGCGGTATTTTAAAAAAGGTGGATTCCCAAGCAATTGTGAAACAGTTTTGGAGCAGTCCCAATCAGCCCCGGTTTGCAATCAATTCCAGTGGAGCAATTTTCGATGTTAATGAACAGTTTGATTAACTGCCAAACAGTTCGTTGCAAGTGGGTTTCCTTCCTTAGCAAATTCCGGCAACTCGTTAAGCAACCCAAATAATTGAAATTATTCAGCAACTAAAAGGCTGGAAGCTTAATACTAGACTGAAACTCTTTAAAATTTTGGATGAATCATAAAATTGGAATAATTTTAATTTATCTTGTATTTAATTTATTTTTATATATTAATTACGTGGATTATAAATATTAGTTTTATTTATCCTATTAATTTAAATAATTCGAATATTTAGTTTTAATTAAAATATTTTGTAAATAAAATAAAATTAAGCTTTTTTAATTAATTACTTTTAATTAAATAAAGAAAACTTTAAATATTTTATTTTTTACAAAATATCACGTTTAAAGATGATTTTTTTTAAAAATCAGATATATTGAAAAAACGTAAAAATTAATTCTGAATTTTGAATTAATTAAATAGAAAAATATTTAATCGAAATAAATTATTATTTTTCAAAAAATATAAAACGAAAAATAAAGTAAATAAATGCTTTTAATCACTATCTTAGCTGAAAAGTTAAAGAAAAAAATATGCATTTATTAAAATTTTATTTGTTACACATTTAAACACGAAAAGATGGTTTGATAAATCAAAATATTTAGAATCGTATACAAGGAAAAATATTTGATTCTTTCAGCTCGTGTGACTTTTGAAAGATAGTTTGATGACCTAGAATCTTTAAAATCGTGTACACGGAGAGATATTTGATTCTTTCAGATGGTGTGGCTTTCAAAATTAATAAATTTATTTTAATTAAACAGATTTTTATAACCCTCAAAAATATTTTAAAAATCTAAGTGGTAGAGAAAATTTATTCATAGATAAATTCCGCGGTCTCTTTCACCAGTTTGTAGACGATGCAATTAAACCCTGCGTATCGGCAGTAAGACCTTCCTCATCAACGGACAGATTAATTGCAGTATTTTAAGTACAAACCTCCTTTAGCGATAATTCTGGATAATTGTTAGTGTGGATCGCTTCTCCAACTGAAGAGTTCATTGCGAAGCGATTAATTTGGGATTAAATGATAGTTAATACTTGGCTATATATAATTGTATCCTCTCCAACTGAGTTACTACTATTATATACTGGACCAAAACTATGTAAGCTATTTAATTTTACTTGGCATAGTCAGTTCCATAGATAGTAAAATTAAAAGAAATTGGCTTGTTTGGTCTTATGATGAATAGTAAACGTCCACCCAATGTGGCATGCTATTCACAGGTTATCAGACTGTTGGCGAATTAATTTTAAAATGGTAGAGGAAACAAAATTAAAATGAATTCAAAGTTTTGCTCATCATAATTAACGATTTTTTAATTATGTGATTCTTAGGATTAAAATAGATTTCAACCCACTCGCTTTAATACTCAAACAAAACAAACTTACGGGACCAAATTTTGTTGACTGAAAATATAACTTAGATATGACTTTAACTACAAATGGTATTGCTTCAATACCAAGAAATGTGTCTGTTTTATAAAAAGATTCTTTCTTGGGGCCGAAATGCATGAAAAAGAAAAAGGTTCAAAAACAAGGAGACATGATTTTCAGGGTAATTAGTGGGCCACAGACTGGTGTAAAAAAGCCAAAACGTAGATGTTTTCACTGCAACCAAACCCAGCACTAGAAAAAACTATGTCCAGTATTTCTTAGAAAGCAGAACAAACAGCATAATTTCTGTTCACTGGTTGTAGAAACATGTTTAGCAGTGTTATCTACCGGTACCTGGTGTGTAGATACAGGAGCCACTAATCATATCTGTAATTCATTGCAGGGGTTCTAGAAAACCCGACAACTTAGTGATGGAAAAATTTATCTGCATATGGGTAATAATACAAAGGTAATAGCAGTTGTAGTGGGAGATGTCACTCTCAATTTTGGTAAAGATCGGATTTTAATATTGAGAGATTATTTTTATGTACCTACCATTACAAGGAACTTAGTTTCTGTTTCTGGATTGGCAAAAGATGAATATTTTATTTATTTTAATAATTTATGTGGTTATTAGTGATAATAAACGGGTTATCTATTCTGGCACATTGATGGATAATTTTTATATTATTACTCCAATCTCTCCTACACTGCAATTGACTGAAACGAATAATACATCTATGTTACCATATAAGAGAAAGTTTCATTCTTTAATGAACCAAACATTTCTTTGGCACATACGCATAGGTCATATTAATCTAAAAAGGATAAACAGATTGGTAGCAAATGGAGCTTTGAGTTTAATAGAAGTGGAGGCATTTCCAGTCTGTGAATCTTGTTTAGAGGGTAAGATGACCAAGAGGCCATTTTCGGCCAAAGGCTATAGAGCTAAAGAACCATTTGAGCTAATTCATTCTGATGTGTGTGGTCCTATGACAATTCG